>JACXGJ010006208.1:0-14165 GCA_016801105.1 Esox niger
TCACCCTCAAATATTCAAATGTGTCCCCATGTTTCAATCAGAATCAGAAATAATTGTATTGCCAAGTAAGTTTCACAACAAATAAGGAATTTGTTCTGACCTGTTAGTGCAACAAACAGTGGACTGAGCATAAAAACAGTAGACTGAGCATTAATGAAATACAAAAAAATATATAATGGTATTTTTAAATGTAGGTGTATGTAGAATCCCAACAATCAGGTCATTTTACTTGTGTTCTTTATACCATACAGTTATTATTTTAAATAAGATAAAATGTAAGGCATTTTCATGCTTTAATGGGAGACATGAAAGGTGGGGAGAGAGAGGATAACATACAGAAAAGGGCTCAGGCTTGACGCAAACCCAGCCCGCTGCCAAATGGACTCAGCCTTGCTGTATGCACTCTACCACTGAGCCACCAAATGTGCTAACTGATTAGCCCCTCCAAGGTGAGATTCACTGTGTGTAGGTGTTTTAGGCTGTGGAGAGACCATAGAGCAGGGTCTCTCTTACCCTACAAGGGCTGGAGCCTGCTGGTTTTCTTTTCTACCTCATCATTAATTGGACCCACCTGGTGTCTCATGTCTGAATAAGACCCTGATTAGAGGGTTGCAATGAAAAAATGGAGTGGAACTGTCTTTGAGGGCCAGAGTTGATGACCCCTGCATAGAGACAAGGATTGAGTTGAGGGGCATCTGTCTGTTAAAGATCTTTTTCATTTGGGATTTAATACATGCTGTATATCAGTTAACTTTATAGGTACATCCTGGTGGATCATCGGAAGAGAGCTTACCACAAGGCTGAGTCCTTACTGCAGCTGCCTGGGTTCAAATCCAGCTCCCTCCACTTTTCCTGTCTCCCTTTTTGGCAATATCCCATTAAAGCATGGAAATGCCCTAAAAAGAGCTGGTGTTTTTACTAAGAATACAATGCATATTTGTAATGTGCTTAAAAATATCTAAGTCAAATTGATGTGGATTAAGCCTAGTCCTGGACTGAATACTTTTTTCAATGGAGATCTTTGCTTTCTAGGAATTTTACTTTTAGTCTAGGCCTGGGCTTTTTCTCTCAAGCTTCAGAGTGGTCACACATTACCTCAAGTGGTGCATTTTGTGTGTTATAGATTCATGTTACAGGAAGCAACGTTTTTTTGTACCTGTCATTAAACAGGAGTTTATTTTTACTGAAAGGTGTTTCAACATTATTTAAATATAATAATGTGAAAATTGTGGTCCCTCATTTTCACCTGATTGTGTGCCAGTGGAGGCTAGTTGTATAGGAGTTGGAGGACAGGCTAATTCAATGTGTTCATTCTTTGTGGTTTGTAAATGGTTTGCTGCTTCATCTGGTGTAATAAATGGATCTTGGCATGATGCTACTAATTGTCTTTTATCTCTACTCTCTCCTCTATGTCATCGTTGCTGGAGATTACATGAAATCATCTGCTGAGGGCAGCCGAATGTGCCTGGCTTGTGTCCTATATCATGCTGTTGATTCCACTGGTCCTACAGTATCCTCACCTTTGACCTGTTCCGCTTGGGACCTACACAGTCTCCTATGTTCTGTTGGATTATTCTTGTCTCCCCTCCTTATTCATCATTGTTTCAAGATTAATAAAAAAAAAAAATCTCATTAAGAATTGTTTTTGATATTCTCTCAATAGCAAGTAAACATTGGTAATTGTAACATAGATTGTTAAAATGATGGATGACCATAAAATATGATCTATGGGATTAAATAATTTCCTCTGTAGAGAAAAACAAGGTTCTTTGTAGAACCCTCAGAAGAGGAATGTTAACAAAATATTATTTTAGAACCCCTGGGTGGGTTCTTGATGAAACCCTTGGAATATAAAAGGGTTCTTGCTATAATCCCTTGGGTGGGTTCTTGTAAGCACCCTTAGAAGGTAAAAGGTTCTGGATGGAACCCCCAGAGAGAGTTCTTGGTGAAACCATCACACCATAGAAGGGTTCTCTGTAGAACCTCTCATAGGCATTCTTGGTGGACCCTTTCCCAAATGGTTCTAGGTATTACCCTTTAGGTTGGGTTCTTTGTAGAACCCTCTGAAAGGGTTCCAGGTGGAACTTTTATAAAAGGTTCTACCATTAACCAAAAATGGTTCTTCTATGAGGACAAGCCGAAGAACCCAAAATGGTTCTACTCAGACCCTTTATTTCTAAGAGTGCAGTCAGTCAACCAGCTAAACAAACAATTGAAATAACTGGAGTCTTGAGATATGATAGTGTGTATAAAATCATAGTTAATTCATGATAGTGTAAAACACAATATCAGAACATCAAATTATGACCGATTAACTATGTACATAATTTTTTTTACAGTAGTAACTAGGCAATGCTGCCTTCATGGCACTGATTATTGATTAAAACAAAGAAATCCCTCCTTAGCAGCAGTAAGATGTGTTGATCAGGAGGTGCTGGTGATGGCTTAGCTATGGGACAAATTGATGTGTGTCATTGTAGTGTAGTGATGTGTCACACTCACAGTCGGACCGTTGCATCCATCGTTTGGGGTAACGCATCTCACCGACAGAGAGACAGATGGACCGTGCAAACAAATGGGTAATGGACGAAAGCTAAAAGTATATTTTGTCTAAATTGTCTTAACCCATCAGAACTTGAAATAATTCAGTTTTGACAGTGTTCCAAATGCAAGGATCGACAGTCCATGAAATCTACATTATACTTCTAACCATATTTTAAGCTTATTTGTTTGTTTATGTATTTTTGTAAACATTGGATAAAAATGAACCTTTTGAGGTTATGGACACCTGGTCATCTCATGATAGAGGAAAAAAGGAAAGAAACGGACACTGGCAGCATAGAATTCAAAGATGACATTTGTAAGTGAGAGAGAATATAGAAAATATCCACTTTAGCAGTGACTAACTCTGTGTCATCACTATAAAGGCTATTTCAGATTTCCAGAAAATCCATGCAGATGAAGTGAGAGTAGCTGGAGTAGCAGTCATTTCTGGGTTAATGTGTGTCCACATCAGGGACAAAATGTAAAGTCCCAGAAGGGCAGCAAAGGCTTAGATGAACTTGAGCTTGCTGATAGGAGATCGACATTTCCAAATGCTGCTGGAGACCAAGAATTCCAATGGGCTGTGCAGGCAGGGGACACTGGATTAGAAGGATTGCAGCTGCAGGATGGGGAGCATCGATAAAAACAACAGGGAGAGGAGTGAAAACACAAAGCTAAAAAAGCTCAAAATGAGTTTTGAAAGGGGAAAGAAAAGCATAGAGCTTTGCTCTCTTTCATTCCTCGAATATTTTTTATTCCATGACTGAAATATTTTTGGTCTTGGGGCGACACTACCGCCACTTGACAAAACCGATGTTCTGTCTGATGCTGAACAAACAGGAGAGGCATTTAATACCATAATTAACGACTCACCCTCCAGTACAGCCACCGATTATTACTGACCTTTGAACCTCAAATCAAATCAGATTGGTCAACAATCAGCTAGATGTAAATTATGCACAGTCAGCGGTCCACAGATCAAGTAGGCCCCAGGGATGTTTGACAGCACTTAATGTAGATGGCCCTACCTATCTAAACACATTACTAGACAACAGTGAATAAATAAATAAATAAAATATGTATGTATCACTCATGGAAACAGCATAAGTCCTCTAAATAGACATGCTTTTCTATGGAATAGTTTCACTCTCGATCAATTAATTGACTGATGGATTAACTGTGATATGTGCTGGGACCCTGTAGTAGAGGAAATAAACAAGGTCAGAAGAAGAGCACAGAAAGATTTTCTCATGGCAATTTGCTATTATTTTATTCAACTTTTTGGAGACCTTTATTACATAATGGTAGAGATCTTGGAAAACATGCATAAATATGTATTTTCCTAACTAGGCTGTAGGTTTGAAATATTACAATTGGCAGCCTGAGGTCAAAGGTGTGTCATTCAAGCAATGACGTGTGACATTATTTTCAAAGGTTGTAAGCCTACTAATGGAGAGCCATTAGACAGGGATCAACAATGCTTGAACAGGGGAGTTCTTTTTAGTAGAACACATCACTGATGATGTATCCAGCATATCAGCCCATATCAGCTCCCTGTTGGAGATACAGTACATCTATATAACAGTAGTGGATTAGAAAGAAGACTGACCTTTGACCAAATACCTTGTCATTACAAGATTTGACTTGGATTTTAGTATCAAAGATTATACGGCAAAATCCTATTACAGAGCTGTGTATGTCAACAGCACTGAAAGGTCTGAATGATATCTGCAACACAACAGGCAGTAATTAGTGACTGTTTAATCTTACCACTATCTGTAGGAATTCCAAAAGGTTTCATTCTTTGTACCAACATATCCTTAGCAATGACAATATAATGGCACCATTTCTTTTATCTAACACTTTGCATTACAGAGTGAATCTTTTAAAAACTGTCTGTGCCAAGTCTTGACTGGATGGTCTTCCCAAAAGATATTTAGGTAGTGATAACAGAGTTGATGGCAGTGCTGTGTGGACTATTGATGCGTAATTGAAAAAATTGTAAAAAAGCCAGCTGCAGCTAGCCAAACCATCTAAACACATCTATTTAGATGCCCCTCCCGAACCTGAAATATAAGAACCAGCATTTGCATAATCAGTATAATTCAAGCATGGCTGTCAGGGATAGCCAATCAGAATCAAATCTTTTTAACCTCAACCACATATTTGAGCTGAAGAGACTGCATCCAGGCTGACATCCCTCAGCTGTTCACTGAAAAAAAGACAGATTGTTGTTTTTCAAATTCCAGACTGTAACTTTAAGCTCCCGCAGCAACCACAATCCTCTGGGTGTTGGACATTGTAACACAACAGATGCAAACCTTTAGGGCACTGTCACTATTCTCACTGAGTTTCTTTGTGGGTTTTCTTCCTTTTCTGTTTGTTATGCTGAACTTGCAGTTGACAAAATAACAGAGGACATTGTGTGCAATACATAGTAAAAAGGCCTATATTCCATATATATTTGTTTTAAAGGGGCTCAAAGGGCATTTCAGCTCAAAGGTTAAATCAGCTCAAATATTAGAGATGCTTAATACAAGGCTCCAGGTTAATGTTCATGCCCATGCAGCTAATCTTTTCAGATGTTGATTGCATCTGTCTTTTGCTGAATGATGCAGGGAGTGTGTGTGTGTAAATTGCTAACTTATCTAGTTATCATAGCCTGTAATGATGTCGTTTATGGAATGTGTATGCCTGGACTGAAACAGAAATGTTACTTTGTATATTGTATAATTAAAATATGTAACTCTAGTTTCTGATGGTGTTGTACTCAACATTTGTAGCAAGTTATTACGCAATTGTACAATTGTCTAACCCTGACAATTGTATAAGTAACAATTCTATGTTTGTATAGGTTGATGGGCCCTTTATTCATTAATGTTGCTGATGGTACAATAATAAGATTTTACCCTGCAGATTTTACCCCAAACATATTTTGTTTCAGTATCTATTTGTTGTTCTGACGACATGGAAATTGACGCATACATTCCATGGTTTAAATAATTAAGTACATTATTTTTTATGTTTACCCTGTACAGCTTATTACTTTTACTTTCATTGAACTATTGCCAAGTTATTAGTATAGGCAATTAATTTAATACATTCAGAAGATTGCACCTGCGTATTCATGGATGCTGTGTATTCTTGGATGACCTGGTTTTAACCAGTATACACACATGAAATAGAACAGAAAATATAAACAGGCAATACAGAATGCATTTGACATGCACAGTCAGAAAGCTGAACCCTCTAGACTGAGCTGTGGCTGCTATGTTTCTGTGTTTGAACAGCTTGGTTGTCATTTTCTCTGTTTAGTTGTTTCTCATGATGAAATTTCCCTTGTATGTTTTCTTTAATCATATGCTTTGATAAGCAATCAGCACTACTACGCAGGAGGGGGACTCTTGGACTTTAGAGTGAATCGCCTGGTGGCAAGCTGAGCGGCAAGGGTCAGCCTGCAGTCACATGCCAGCACAAACTTCTATCCAATGACAAGCCATGTTTCAGCCTCCTCAACCAATGGGGCCACGTCTGGGGTGGGCTATTAAGTTCTCAGAGGACTATAAGAAGTTTGAGCGGCCCAAGGAAAGATACCATCCGGTCTTAACTGTCCTACAACTCAGGTAAGTGGTCCTGCCTTTCTTGTTCCAAGAAACTCTAATGATTGATGTGGTAAAATGTTTGGTTCTCTTGAAATGTGCTTAGCAGTTAATTGGTCAGTATAAACTGAACACTTTATGTGCAGTGGAATGTAAAGGTTTAATTGAAGAGAGACTAAAGCATTCCTTTGCAAATCATATTGCAAGCTACTCATTTAAACAGCATTGGGAAAATAACATGTTTGTTGGAAAACAAAATATATTTTCTAACGTGTAACATGGAAAATGTGTTCATTTCGGTATAACCTCCATTGTCTTCTTTTATCTCATGTTTTTTTAGTAGGACAGCAATTGTCTGTTCAGCTAGAATAGATGTACTAAAGAAGTAACAGCATGTTGAGCCGAGATGGTTGCTGAGTAACAATGGGGCTGTTAAAATGCAGGGTAGTTCAACTTTCTGGCTGAAACAGGAGAACATTCAAATTATAAGGAACCAAATAACAGTTCTGGTTGTGTCCTCCTTCTGTTGACAAATCTCATTCAACATAATCTCTTCATCTTCTTGAATATCAATGGCAAGAATGCCTAGTGTGTGCCCTTAAGCCAGGAGAACCTCTGACCCCAGACATTGTTTTGCATCTCCGAGTCGGTCAGATTTTTCTGCAGCAAGTTATGAGGGAACTCTTTACAGAGGGTTTCTTGTTTTTGCCAAGAGGTTAACTCAGAAGTATGAATCAAATGCTTACTTTAAGTGCAAGCGAAGATGGAAAGATGGAAATAAGAGCAGCTCACTTACAAGTATAGCATAGTGGGAGGATGGTTTGATATTAGGATTCTGTTAGATCATTAGGATTGACTGATCCTAAATTCACTCAAAACTTGGCCCATTTCTTAAGCCCCAGGAGAAAAAGATCCACTCAGCTGTACTTAGTAGACAGCCATCAGTCCATGTGTGGACCATATCATCACCATGAAGTCAAGCTAATTCTGCCTGTTTCTTCTCTCCTGAAGTGCCCTACTCAGCAACCATGAAGGTCTTCCTCGCCGCCCTTGTTGTTGTGCTCGCTCTGGCTCATGGTAAGGGAACAATATTAATATTTTAAAGGCGCACTCTGACACTAGTTTCTCCACTGTGGTGGCAATTTGTATCAATAACTGCATTTCACCTCATTGAACTGCATAAGAGATATATGCATGACATTTTAATACAGTGTTGCAGGTTTAGAGAGTTTATTTACAACCCATTTATGATAAACAGCTGTATGTGCTGTAACATGCTTTATGTGCACAAGCCTTTCATGCCTAATCTGTATTAATGAAATAGCTTTGTCTTACCATAGGAAGCCAAGCACAGTCCGCTCAAGTCGAGGAGCTGACAAAGTACTTCCAGGATCTGTCAGCTTTGGTGACTTCCACCACTGAGCAACTGGTGCAGAAAATGCAGGCAGAGTATGTGCCATTGTTCTCACTACGACATTATTAGATAAACTTCTCAAGACCATGCCCTTCTAACCCAGCCCTAAAGAAAATTACTTTGAACACCTTATTGTTATTCTATTGCCTTAGCAAAAACAAGAGAGCACCTGAAACAACGGAAATGAAAATATATGTGGTCGGGGATGAAATAGTCGGCAGAATCGGACAAACAACAAAGGCTATTGACCAGCTAAAGAACGAACAGGCACCGATATCTGTGTCCCCCTCCCTTTGTTGATGGTGTGTTCAGACTACTAATTCATCTTGGTTTTAAACAGGACCTTTGTTGAGGATGGTAAGGCCCAACTGCAGCAGATCCAGGAGAAGCTGGCTCCCCTGGCCGAAAACATCCAGGCCCAGCTGAATCCTCTGGCTGATAACGTGCAGGCTCAGCTCAAGCCACTGGTTGACAACGTCCAGGCTCAGATGGAAGAACTCTTCCGCAAGGTGCTTGACCAGACCAAGGCCCTCGGCCAGTAAAGCAGTTGCTTATCAACCTTACCATCTCGGACAAAATGAAAATCTCCACAGGCTTCTCCAGAAGTAGCCAATGCCAGTCTGCCAATTGAAGGAGCAGACCCAATTTCAACCTTCTGTTTAAGTCTTTTGTATTTGTCGCAAGACCAATGTTGTTGATGCAAAGACACAGTAGAAATCCAGAACATGATTAAAACTTGGAAACTGGTCCCATGGTGTCTGTTGTCATGTGTTCCATGTTCACTTTCACCTAAATGATCTTCATACATTGTGTACATTATTACTGAATTCTTCTTAATTCATCAATAATATATGCCTATTTTTAGTCCTTTGTATCTCCAACAAACCTGAGGCATCATTTATCAAGGTGTATTGTCAGTTCAACAAATTAATGTAGAAATAGTCCTTAACCAGTTTGGAATATCAAGGTCTATACAGTGGGGCAAAAAAGTATTTAGTCAGCCACCAATTGTGCAAGTTCTCACACTTAAAAAGATGAGAGTCCTGTAATTTTCATCATAGAGACAAACTATGAGACAAAATGAGAAAAAATCCAGAAAATCACTTTGTAGGATTTTTTATGAATTTATTGGTAAATTATGTTGCAAAATAAGTGATCAGCTCCAAACATTGGTTTGGAGCTGATCACAGAGAGGAGTTATGTACTTTTTGGACTGGCAGAGGTTGAAAATTATTGTCCACTAACCGTAGGATATCATCAAGTGACCTACAAAAAGAATGGCAAAGGGTGAAGTGCACGGCGAGAACAGTTCGAAACAGGCACCTAGGGGCAGGGCTGAAGTCGTGCACAGCTATAAAAAAAAGCCCTTCATCAATGAGAATAAAAAAGAGCAAGACAGACGTTTGCAAAAGACCATAAGGAACCGTAGAGAAATGAAGTAAGGTAATGTTCTCGGATAAGTCACATTTTCAGCTTTGCCCAAAACCTGGTAGTCAATTTGTTAGATGGAGACCTAAAGAACCCTACCAGCCACAGTCTCGCACCCACTGTGACATTTGGTGGAGGATCGGTGATGATCTGGAGACGCTTCAGCAAGGCTGGAATTGGGCAAATTTGTCTTTGTGAAGGACGCATGAATCAAGCCAAGTACAAGGTTATCCTGGAACAACACCTGCTTCCTTCTGCTCTGACAATGTTCCTCAACCCTGAGAATTGGTTTTCCCAGCAGGACAATGCTCCATGCCACGCATCCAGGTCAATCAAAGTGCGGATGGAGGACCACCAGATCAAGACCGTATCATGGCCAGCCCAATCTTAAGACCTGAACCCCACTGAAAACCTCTGGAATTTGATCAAGAGGAAGAAGGGTGGTCATAAGTCATCAAACAAAGCTGAGCTACTTGAATTTTTGTGCCAGAAGTGACTGGTGGAGAGCATGCCAAGACAAATGAAAGCTGTGATAAAAAATCTGGGAACATATTTAGAGGCCAAATTGTAATTATTAATCGATGCATGTGGGCTGAGCCCAGAGTCTATTTAAACCTAGTCCAGATCGCCTGATAGCCTGGTACTCTGCAGGTGAGAATCAAGACTTGATGTCCTCCTAATTTTAAAAAGACAGGAGACAGGGAACTTTAAGATGCATTCCTTAGATCTACAAGGATTAATAGTGGAGGAGAACTGACCCTATTCCCCCAGCACAATTATATAGACATATATGGCATTGGAGGGAGGGCATCCCAATGTCGATAAGAGCCCATCTGGCAAGACAGCAAGCGTGGACAGTATCAGGCCTTTCTGGTCACCTTCATGCCCCTGGGCATGACTACACTTAATCATAGACCAGGCTGAAGAGATTAGTATTTAGTAGACACTTGAAGGTTTGCACTGAGTCTGCATTTCTAATTTTAATTGGCAAATCATTCCACAGTAGTGGAGCTCTATGAGAGAAGGCCCTGCCTCTGGCTGTTTAGAGATTTTAAGTACAATTAAAAGGCCTGCATCTTGCGATCTAAGGTTACGTGTAGGTATGTATAGCTGGATCATTTCAGCAAGAAAAGTAGGAGCATGTCCATGTATTGATTTATAGGTTAACAATAAAACCTTAAAATCAGTCCTAACTCTAACAGGCAGCCAGTGTAGAGAGGCAAGAACTGGAGTAATGTGTTCAATTTTCTTTGTTCTAGTTAGGATTCTAGTAACCGTGTGCAGCAGTAATTGAAGTTTATTTATTGATTTTTCAGGATAACTGGAAAAAGAGCATAGCAGTAATCTAATCTTTAAGTAACAAAAACATGGATAATTTTTTCTGTACCAGTTTTTGATAGAAAGTTTCAGATTCTGGCAATGTTTCGAAGATGAAATTAAGCAACTCTTGAGATATATTTTATGTTCATCAAAGGAGAGGTTAGGGTCGAGGGTAATGCTGAGATTTCTTATTTTATTGGGATACGAACACGCAGCTGTCCAGGTTTCCAGTGTGATCTGCCAACAAAGCTCTTTGTTTCTTGGGTCCTAAAATGAGCATTTCTGTTTTTCTTGAATTAAAAAGCAAGAAGTTCTCCGTCATCCACTTCCTAACATCTGAAACACATGCTTTCAAATTAGTAAATTTGGGGCTTTTTCATCTAAATATATAACTGTGTGTCATCAGCATAACAGTGAAAATGTATATTGTCAATTGTGAATATGAATGAGTTTTCTTTACATTATTTGAGGTGTGAAAACAGTGCATATTTTTTGGTCATTTTGACCAGTGGTTCTTATCTACAAATAAATACTCTAAAAGACAATATTTTTATTTGGAATTTGGGAGCAATCTTGTCAGTAGTATTAGAATAGTAAAACCAGAGAAACTGATCATTTTGCAGCAGTCTCTTAATTTTCTCCAGAGTTGTATATCCAGTAAACTCCTTTGTTACAAGTCAAAATACAGAACCGTCAACACCTGTGGACAGATTAGGTAAAAACAAACAATACCATAGCCATATCAAAATACAACAGGATGCACAATTTCAAACCACATTAATTTTGTCACCTACCACATAGCATGAGGGTGCATGCTTTTGACAGGCTGACTGCAGGAATGTCCACCAGAGTGGTAGCCAGTAAATCTAAGGTTAAGGTCTCTACCATATGCTACCACATATGTTGCTTCAGAATATATCAGTATTGTCCAAACGGACTCAAAATTGCAAACCACGTCAGCTCAGGATCTCCACATCCGACTTCACCGGCAAGATTGTCTGAGACCATCAGAAACCGTTAGAAATCATCTCAGAGCAGCACACCTGCACGCTCGTTCTTCCCAACCAGGATCTTAACCTGAATGAAGTTGGCTGCAGTAAATGACATCACAGGGTAAATGCTTGGGCGCGCTGGAGTGGGCTCTGTAAGAACCAATAGGTTTCAACTGAACCGTGCCATGGCAGACAGCCATGTGCGAGTTAGCTGATGTTTGAGTTGTGACCAGAACGCCCCACAGTGGTGGGGTGACAGTATGGCAGGCAAGCCCAACGGACAACCAGCAGAGATACCCTGACGAAATCCAGAGGCCCATAGAAACACAGAAACAGAATGGGCCAACATTCCAAAAAGGACACAATTAGCCTCAGCAATTCTATATGAAGATAAGTTGAACTACATTAAGCAAATGGTGGTCAAACCAAATACTGGCTTGCTTTTTCTTCTACACCCCCACCTTATTTAAGTCCTAGCTGAGATGCGTATCTAAATAATGTGAAATGGTTGCATGTTGCGTTTGTTCAGTGTACAATACTATCATTGACCTTAAAAAAAGCTGCAGTAAAATAGAGCAGCGGTTCTCCAAGGTCTCCTTGAGAACCCTTCACCGTTCTACATATTTCAGCTCTTTCAAACCTTCCAGAGGTTCAACTCGTTCACTAACCTTCAAGCCCTTTTCAAATGAATCAGGAGTGTTTCAGAGTTACAGCAAAATCAAGAAACATGGGGTTCTGCCAAGATTGGTTTGGAAACCACAGGACTAGGGCAAAGGATGTGCATGAATTGAAGAACCCGACCGCATGTGGTCACTGTAAAAAATTTAAAAAAAACACCAAAAGTAGCATAAAAATACAAATGTTTATTAAGAGATTAAAATAATTACCTAATAAGGCTGTTTTAACAAGCTGAATGAGTGAAGGGGGTCAGACATACTTACTGAGGTATTTACTAGACATGTAAACACGACCCAGCATCACTTCAATAAACACACGGTAAACTGGTAGTCACTGGCCTGTAGTGGCCCATATAAATATCACATGGTAACCACACATACATTTTTCTAGTGTTTCACTCCTGGTATTCATTTGAAAGCCTTTTTACACTACAATACCTTCTCGAAATGTATGGAAGAATACTCAAGCTGATCCTATTGTTGTGTAAACCTCGGGGACGTTAGTAGTGCTGTGTGGGGAGAAGTGCATTGCATTGGCTACATCGTTATAACAACCAAAAAATAAGGCCACCAGATGGCCACCAGAGTTAAAAAAACTGTGCGAAAATAGGTATTTTTGGTTTGGTTTTATGTATGCTTCCTGATGCCCATGAAACAAACCTGGATAGTGCAAGGAAAATTCCTCAGTTCAGTACAAACTGAAATGTCACAGAAATGATTCGGTAAAATAAGGCACCTTCTTTCTCTCGTTTTCTCTCTACATGAGTATAAAAAGGCACACAACATTGAAATGAACAGATATTATGTTCAGGTCCAAACTAAATTGCCTGTACTACTGTTAGTGGGGGGGAAACAGTAGAGTAAACGTGGGTAATTAGACAGGAAATCCTTTGTAAAACAACATCATTCAATAGCAGGGGTAACATAAATGGATATGTAGTATAAAATAGTGATAAGATAGGAAGATATATATATAAAGCTGAATGTCCCTGAAAGGAGGTATAAAGTAAGAGAAATTAAAACATTTACATTTTTGGCACTGGACATCATAAAGCAGAACCAATAGGACTTCAATAAACAGAGCAGGAACAAAGATGAGCCTCAACTTTAGCCTGAATATTCAGTTTTCTGGGCAGTTTACAACAGAGTTGGGGGTATTCAACCTATTCAATTCTCCTACTGAACTCTATTCCAAATCCATATCTTGAAGATTGGAGAAAATCTATGCAAAGTCAATGTTCATTAAATTGACCCCAGACCTGGTTGATAGCACTGAAGAAGTTTGTTTCTTTACGGACTAACTCATTTGAAGTGAGCGGGCTCTGGTCCTGCTCTGTGAAATTCCTTCCTGGTTAGAGTTAGCAACGGGCCAATGGGGGCAGAGGAGAACTAGATGCCATTAGTTGTTTTATTGATCTTCACATGAACCCTGAGCTGAGCGATAGAAAGAGATAGGGGGCAGCAAGAAGAGAGAGGGACCACAACATGTTAGAAACTGATCTTGATGACAGCACATACTCATTTGAAACTGCACCGATACAGACAATAAACAGAGTTTGGCAAAGGTCAGATGTAACTCACTTCTTTCTATCTTTGTCCTTCTTCCCGTTAACATTAAGGCTTTGTGCCTGCAGAAGCTGGGCTGCGGCACGTCTCTTATTGAAGGAACTCTGGTCCTCCTCTAGAACTCTCCTTTTCTCTTCCAACACATTCCTTTCCTCCGCATGTAATCTCTTCAGCTGCTCAAACCTTCCCTGTAGCTACTCACACGCAATGCACACACGCACACAAACATTAGAGACGGTAAAAGATGTGTATAATACCATGTTGATATCTTTGTATTTCTCTGTCAGGTGTGTTAAGCGATACCATGTTGATGTGTTTGTATGTGCGTGTCGGTATCTCTGTGTGAGGAGTGTGTTGAAGGGGATGTGCACCTCTCTCTCAGCGTCTTTGAGTTCAGACTCCTTCTCTTTGACTCTCTGGACAAACAGCTGTCTCATCTCCTCCTCTCGCCGCTGAAGATCCTGCAGAAACTCGGTACGTTTTGCCTCATATGTCTCCTGCAGGCTACACACGCACGCACAGACACACGCACAGACACACGCACAGACACACGCACAGACACACGCACAGACACACACACAGACACACACAGACACACACAGACACACACATTCCCACAAGTCAT
>JACXGJ010006208.1:14265-35523 GCA_016801105.1 Esox niger
CCTGACAGGTTTGCGTTCGGGGTATGTGTGTGTGTGTGTGTACCTGACAGGTTTGCTCTCAGGGTCTGTGTCTCTGAAGCCCATCTCCTCCAGTTTGCATCTGCGGTACAGTTCATAGTGACGTGTGTGTGTCTGCTCCCTCAAATCCTCCATGTTAACGCAGATCAGCATCTCACGCAGTTTCACAAAATCACAATGACTCTCATTCTCCACTGGAAGACAGGGCACAGGGGTCAGGCTACAGCCAAAATAAATCCCTCCAATCCGAGCTGGTCTCAGGTCCATTGTGTTCCGAGCCAAGTTAACCTCCCCCCTCATGACAAGACTAATGTTGTCCCCCACTTCTCTTTGTGTGGAGGACATTCCTGGAAATGGGAGATGTCTCTGCCATTTAGTGTCCTAGTTTACAGTGAACACTTACAGCCTGAGCCTAGTATAGGTACCAGTCTCTTTAGATAACATTCCACTCTCAGTACTGTTTTCCAAAATAAATGGATTACTGAAAATGGAAGGAAAGCTACAGTAAAGAGACTGGTACCCAGACTACACTGTACTATATAGTAGGGCCAGGAAATACAGAAAAAACATCTTGCCACAAAAGGGCGGTGCCTTTTAATAACATTATGGTAGCAATTGAATACATTTTGTGTTTTTGAATGACTATCCTAAGAAAACATCAATCACAAAGTGTGAAAAAGGGCGGTGCATATTTGCATTCCATGGAAGTGGAACACAGATTCACATTCCATAATGCTCTCTGTCCAGGGAATGATGTTAGGTGAGCTAAATACTTTGCAAGAAATTTTCTCTCTGGAGAAAACTGATGTTTTTATCAGCATTTTTATTCAATTCTGCATTTCCTTCAGTTCGTTTATTATAATTTCCGCACAGTACAACATTTGTTTTGTATGTCTTTCATTTTATAGCATAACGTAGCCAATGTATTTAATGCAGGCCTGCTCAGTGCAAAAAGATGTCTTAACTAACAATTAGTTGTCCGGTGAGAGAAATTAGATCAGATCCATTGGGGATAAACTTGCAATGTATGTATGTCATGGATTTTGAAACTGTGGATGTATTCATTACAATTGTTTTCGATTAAATCAATATGAAATCCCAATAACATAATGATTTTAAAGTGACAGGGAATGGTAGCTTCTGCATTAGGGCATAAAACACAGAGAAATTAGAAGCAGATGAGAGAAATTCAATCTTGCAAGGACACTTACCTTGCACTACGCCCCAAGGATACTGGCGAGCCTTCACCATTTTGTTCCCCACCAACACCTCCTCCGTACTGCCCACAACAGCAAATGGTAGATGGCCCTGTATATTCACAGATGAAGAACAGATGGATACTTTTCAAAAGCAGGATCAAATTAGCGAGCATTGTCTTGGTTAGGATATCAGTTATCTACCTACTAGGCAACTAAAGAATATATATTACACAAGGCTATTATTGAGAATAAAAAAACTAATACAAAAACGACATCCCCATTTCCAAAAAAGTTGGGATGCTGCGTAAAATCTAAATCAAAACAGAATGCAATGATGTGCAAAATCATTTAAACCCTAAATAACATTGAAAATAGTACAAAAAACAAATATTAAAACTGATACATTTTATAGTATCTTGAAAAACATATTCCCATTTTGAATTTGATTCCAGCAAGACATTTCAAGCGAGTTGGGACAGAGGCAACAAAAGACAGGAAAATATCTGCAAAGCTAAAAAACTAAAACTGGTGGAATATCACACAACTAATCGGGATCAATGGGCAACAGATCAGTAACTAGATTGGGTATTAAAAGATCATTAGAGAGAATGGACCTGTCAGACGTGAGGTTGGGGAAGGATTCTCCACTCTGTGAAAGACTGCGAGAAGAAACCATTCATAAACATGACCCAGAACCGCCACCGCCTTCTCTGGGCCCGAGCTCATTTCCAATGGTTTGAGGTGAGGTGGAAAAAGTCCTCTGGTCTGACTAATCATAATCATTTTTGTGAATCATGGAAACTGCGTCCTCCAGACTAAAGAGGAGAGGGACCGTCTAGCTTCTTATCAGTGCACAGTTCAAAAGCCAGCATCCGTGATAGTATGGGTGCCTTAGTGGAATCAAACTGGATAGGGTTCTGACCAATAAATAAAGGTTTTGAAGCAACATGTGCTGCCCTCCAAATGACATCTTTTGCAGGGAAGGCCTTGCTTATTTCTGCAAGACGATGCCAAACCATATTAGGCCTGTATTACAACAGCATGGCTCCATATTAATAGTCTGGGTGCTAAACTGGCCTCTCTGCAGTAAAGACCTGTCACCCACTGAAAACGTTTGGCACATTATGAAATGAATAATTAATAAGACACTGAACTGTTGAGCAGCTGAAATACTCCAGCAAGCAAAAATTTGAATGAATTTCACTTTTAAAACTACAGCAATTGGTCCCCTCAGTTCCCATAAGATTAGAGTACTGTTAAAAGAAGATGTGATGCAACACAGTGGTATACATGCTCAGGTTTCAACCTCTTTGAAACGTGTTGCTGGCATCAAATTCATAATGGGCATAGATTTTTCCAAAAACATTAACATTTCTTAGTTTCAACATT
This sequence comes from Esox niger, assembly GCA_016801105.1. Lineage (NCBI taxonomy): Eukaryota > Metazoa > Chordata > Actinopteri > Esociformes > Esocidae > Esox > Esox niger. The sequence goes on from JACXGJ010006208.1 coordinate 16,872, forward strand.
TTATATGTTATCTTTGCACTATGCGCAGTTAAATATAAGGATTAATTATTTGCACATCATTGCATTATGGATTTTAAACAGTATCCCAACTGTTTTGGAAACTGGGTTGTACTACAAAGATTCAGTACTAAAATATACAACATGTTTTTACAAAACAAAGACATCCATAAAGAAATACACCACACTAAAGCGATTAAGATTTACTTCAAAACCAACTGATATACAAACAAGTATAACATTGTGTTACTGAGCAAAATCTAATTTGGTTTGTAAGGGACAAAATCTGGTAAATAAATGCTGTCAGGAGATGGCAATGTTTGAGCATCACGATTACAAGCTATAACTAAAAATAGCTTGAGTAACAAGGAAATAACTGGGAGGAAATCTGAGGCAAGCATAGCAGCCTGCTTTCATCTCCCGTTTGCCAAGAAGGATTGCTCATTAGTGTTGGGCAATGTCTGGAATGACACAACGACCTGTCCAAACAGCAATCTCTTTTTTTTATTGTTGAAGAAATTGGTTACACGCCTGGGGTAAAAATGTCTCTAAAAGAGTGTTAGGCCAAGTTGTTAAAATTTTCATCCAGCACTGTAGCAAGGAAGGATTTTGCTAGGCCTATATGTTAGCATCTAATATAAGCAGTAACTGCCGCACTTCATTTTCATTTCCCAGGCAATTGGCTAGCACTGTCAAGAATTGGGGGGTTTAGTCATATTAGGGTTGCCTTGCCTTGTCGACCTCTAATGACATGTGGCCACTTAGGCATCTGTTAATTCAAGCCTAGTTATTGGCTGAAGAATGCCTTCATTCACTGCGTAGGAATTAAGGCATACACTTCCTGGGCCTTAATCACAAACTGGGAATCAGGAAAATATGGAGGAAAAAAAAAAAATCAGGGAAAAATAAAACCTTTGAAATAATAATGTGTTTGTGTTATATTGTTCACTGACGTAGTCTCAGTTCTACCAGATACTACTATAGTATTAGAAGTACTGTATGCTGAAACTACACACTCACTTCCTCAGTATTTGAATACGTCATTTTCACAGGATTAAGAAAACGGAACTTCTGTAGCAAAAACCTAGGTTCTTAAGAAATTGAAACACTGAGAAAATAAGATATCTCTGTCATCTTTTGATGGAAATCTTAGAAATTACAATGCCCTAGCAATATACTTACGTTCATGGTAGTGTTGACCTTGGCTACAGTCTCATCGTCCAGAGGAAACTGGTAGATCTGAACTCCATTACTGACTAGTTCACTCATAATCTTGATCTTAAACTTGTGCAGCTCACTCTTAGAGATGGTGTCTGCCTTGGCTATCACTGGGATGATGTTCACCTGGAATACATAGGCACACAGGTTGGTAGTCAGGTGCAGATAAAAAGGGCGAGGATTGCAACAGAATTCTTTCATTTTATTTTTTAGAAGCACTGAATGTAACCAGTTTTATTGTGAGATGCGTATTACACATGATGTCACCATGCTAGGTTTTATACAATGTACACAGTTCTATTTAACTCAGGGGACTGCAGAACCAGAATAACTAGTTTTACATATACTTTGTAGCATCAGATGTTCTCTTTGGAGGTAACCATGTTTAAATTTAAGTAACTTGCAGTTACTTTTACCTACAGAGACTTACAGCAGTGAGTGCATTTAAAGAACAATTGGGCCTAAACTTTTCAAAGAACAGCGAGGGTGCTGAGTAGCAAGTTTTCATGGACATTGTTGAATACAAAATATTAATAACCATTTCTGCATATTCACTATCCATGATGAGAATGAGAACTTTGAAATAAGTAACGGTCACAAAATGTTTCCAACAAACAAAAGCCCTGTGTTTTTTTGCCAGTGTAGGTAAACAAGAATGGTGGGATGAAATGGATGTAGATTCTTCCAAGTTTGCTTGCTGGGAGCACAGAATCAGCTTTGCCAGGCTGCAAAAAAAAAGCGTTTTCTGTATGCTCCCACCACAGCGATGGAAAAGTTGCCAACCCCTGTTCTTTATATTTCCAATACATTTAATGATTACTATGATCAATAAAAAGAGAATACTTTAGTGCAATCATGGGCCCACTGTCACCTCTTTGAAACCTCTGAAATTTTAAATCTAAAATGTTGGAATAAAGAGCCATGGAATCGCTTCACTTTCTAAAGTAATACATAGGACAGCGTATACGAAGATTCAAATCTGACAGCCCTGCAAACCAAAAGCTAATCACCATTTAGACAGAGTCCCATTCAAAAGCCTGCCAGGCTACACTTGAACACGCACGCACGCACGCACACACACTTCACGTGCCTGGTAGAGAAACAACCCTCTGTCTTAGTCCTCAGTCTCCACAGTCATCTTTCTCTACTATGGTATCAGACCACGACAGCACAAAGAGCTAAACTTCCACAGCATCCACAGAAAACCCAATTCAGATGGATATGACTGAGGCAGACTCACAAGAACAGCTGGACTCATTCCAGCAGCATCGACACACTAGGTCACGCACAGACGCACCTTGCTGTCTAGTTTCTTCATGGTGACTAGGTCCAGCGACTTCAGGGAGTGTCCAGAAGGAGATATGAAGTAGAGACAGGCGTGGAGACGAGAGTCGTGGTAGTTATGGAGACTTCTCTTGATCTTCAGCTCCTCCTGGAGATAGGTCTCGTACTGGCGGTCTATGTAGTCCACCACCGGCTGGAAGCTAGAGAAGCAGAATGTAAGTTCACATTTAAAGGTCAAAACGGGGGGATCCAGCCTCCCCCCTGCGTTACCAATTCATATAGCATATGTTCTCATCCACAGCAACCTACGGTTGCAGTCATCTTCATACAGACGAGCGAAACAACTCTGACATTCACAGATTCTACATTTTCGTCAATAAAGTATTGATTAGAAAGCCAATGTAAGTAGGGAATAATATAGATCTGCATAGACTGATAGAGCCTGGAAGCCTCCACCCCCATCTGAAAAATGGAACGGTAACACAATCCACCAAAAGTCTGTTCTAGGCTATAGTTCTTGAAAGGCGACGGTATTGTTTTGAAAGAGATATATTTTTTTTTTTATGCTGAAAGCTGACATTGAAGTTATAACACACCCGTCCCTACCTGTCATGTTTGTTCATCTGGTCTCCGAAGCCGACAGTGTTGACAACAGTGAGTCGAAGTCTGACATTACTCTCCTGTAGGTCGTATGTCTGGGCTCGCAGCTTAACCTGTGGTTCGAAGTGGGACGACTCACAGTTCTCAAAGTTTGTGTTGAACAGCGTGTCCATCAGGGTTGATTTACCAATACCAGTCTCACCTGGTGGGACATGCACACACACACACAGTGAGAGACACAAAGTGAATAGGCCTAGTTAATGAGTGTAAGTGGCACTGTGGGGCTTACCAATACAGAGAATGTTGAAACAAAAGCCTTGGCAGGTGGATTTGTTGACCAGCTGGTCTGGGAGGCTGTCAAACCCAACATGACCCGACAGAGAAAGAGGCCGCGCACTGTTATCCTGTTGGGAACACAACATAACATACCATGTTATGACAGACATGTTAAACATAACCTACTCTCTGTGGGGTTTCTGGTTATCATGATTGTTCAGACATACTGCTTTAAACAGTGCTTAAGTGAGTAAAAAACAGCTATTTGCAGACTTTTCCTAAAGTAGAGTTTAAGTAGAGTTATCATTACTTTTATTCAGGCATGCCATTTGGATACTTTATCCATGATTGAAAATTTGTGCTGTCCCTCCCATTTAAACATTGCTACAATTGATGTCAATTAACAGCTTTACTCGCTGAAATCAGTTGACATCTGACTTTGACTAGCTGAAAATGCAACAAGTACTGATGTTTTATCATGCACTCACAGCTTTCCAAGAGAGAAATGTATAGATTATTTTTACATTTACAATTTTAGATGCTGTGCAGAAGATATTAAGGTATGAAACCACATTTTCCATTATATCAAAATATTTTAAGTACTTATTAAAATGGAGGAAAAACTTCAAAAGTGTCACTCATTCCAGAAATTAGAATGGTTTGGATTACTCCCTGACCAAAATGGCTGCCATGTCGTCCCATTCTGGAATGCATGCTTGAGTGGGATTATGATTAATAATTTAATAGGATCTCTGGCCTGGGAAACTGTGATTCATATGACAAAATGTTTATTTTATAAACATATATTCTAACGTGTTTTCTGACTCGCCTTGATCGTGTGCAATCGGATACACCACAACAAAAATACATAAATCAAGAAAAGCTCTTTTAAAAGTAGGGAGCTAACAAAACTAAAATAATTAAAAAAGATATCTAGCTAACGTAAAATAACGCTAGAATTACACAGTTGCGTTTACAATATATTTGTTTATCTCAAAACAACTCCAGTACGTAGCTAGCTACAGCGGGAACTTAGCAAAACATCACTATCTACAAGCACTGCAGCAATGAAATCATTATGACCAGCTAAAGTTGTGTTTGTTAAGTTAGCTATTTAGAAACTTTGAGAAAGAAAATATGATTGATAACCGTTACAAACTATGCTATCTAGCTAGCTCGGCTATCAAGAGACACTCCCTGTCAGTGTCATCTGTATCATACACTACATTAAGTTTCAAGTGAGAAAGACAAAAGTACCAGTTGTTGAGCAACATCAGACGAAGCCATAGTTTCTCAAAAAAACGTTGATATCAAAAGAGTAGGCGAATAAAACGGATAACTAGTCTCCTTTTGAAGTATCGCAGTGTTCTACGCGGAAATGTGTTGGGTTTACTGAACCGCTTGTCTACGTGATTCATTCCAGTGAATCAATATTTTTGCACAGAAAGACAACCAGAAAGGAATCGAATATGTTTAATCTTTCATCAAAAACATCTCAGATGTCATAATGGAAAGGATCATTGTAATTTGAGTAAAAGTCGTGCCTTGAATAACCTATGCATGAAGTTTACTATTCTCAAAATTCCATTTATCCGCAAGACAAGCAAATGTACCGCGTTATTATCGGGGGAATTCCCAATGCATGACTTGAGAAATGTATCTGAATTTATTTTGCGAACTATGGAGGAAATTCAATAACACTGTGAGGAAAAAGAGCTCCAAATCAAGTCTGGTAATAACTTTAAAAAGTATGTAATTGTATACATTCACAGAAATTGAGTTATAATTAACAATAATAATAAAACGGGACTATTCTATTACATTCTCTGAACAAAATGATAATCTAAAGGGCTTCAAGAGTGCTAAAGCCTGTGGCCAGAGTATTTAAACAGAAATACTGAAACACAGTACCCCTATACTAGGATGATTGTTAGAGAAATTATTCCGGGCTTTGTTTAAGCAGGTAATGAGGATATGCTGCATTCCTGAGATTACACTTATATTAAAAATGGTGGCAAGTTTGACCTAAATATATATGTACTGTAAACATCTCTGTTAGCAGTAACTTGGGAAAGTAAAAATATCACACTTTGGTTTCTGCTCAGATATGTACGGTCTACTGTGGGACTCTAGATAGACAGATGTGTGCTCTTTCCAATCATGTTCAATAGACTGAATTTATATCTCATGGAAGATCAATGGAAACAGGATGCACATGAGCTCAAATTTAAGATTCTTAGCAAAGGGTTTGGAAATGTACATATTTCTGTTAGAATTTTTTTAATATATTTCTATGCTCCATCCAGCTACTGCCCCTCAAAGCTACAAGGTCAAACGTGTTGTTCCTAACAGTTGAGAGAAACCTGTAAGTGAAAAAGAAATAGGCGACAGGGCTAATAGAGTTTTCTGCACAGACTTCCAGACACTAATTCAAGTGATAATCATATTTGTTTTATCACAACAAGATGTAGAATGCTGTTGAATCTTATTGGAGTGTTTTCCTAATCTGCTTCACTAATGTTGCACATAAGAAGCCTTGCTCCATCATTCATCAAGCTGCAGACTAATTCAATAATTCAGGGGAAATGGTTACTGGTAGATAGTGTTAGGGAACTCGGTCTTATTGTAACAGGCTTAACCCTGCTAAGCTTCTGGAATATGATACCACTATGAGCCAGGTGGCAAAGGTAATCGACATATTGCTGGCAAGAATGAGTGTGCAGATGGGCGGCTTCTTTCAGTTTTGAATCTGCTGAACAAATCAGGTTTCCATTGAAGTAGTGCAAACCTGTGGTGGAAGCCCTGAAACAGGGTCTGAAGAACTGTTTTGGCCACATGCTGGGAGTCACTTTATCTCTAATTTGGGCAAAGAAATAAACCATCCTTGGGTGTTTTCTGCATGCATGCTGAGTACATAGTACATAGTAATAACATACTTTAAATACATTTTTCATTTTAGGAATGGACTACATCCTTACATGAAGTATCACTTGCTGTGCCGTGCCGATAGTACCAGCTCATCAGATGCGAACATGAAGTCATCTACACACCAGAAAGCTCCAAAACTATTTTATATATACTTGGCCAGTACAACTGTTGACATGGAGCTGCTGAAGTCGTTCCTAGCTTTCTTTAAGCTATCCCTGAAGCTCACCTGCTTCAGTTTTCTTTGTGAGGCTGTCCAGCACTTCAGGACATATATGTAGTTCCAGGAAAGCCTGGCTGGATTCTAACAATACTGGGAGAAATACACTCTTTGTGAAGTACGACTCAACTCTGACTGTCCTTATAGTGACATTGTTGAGTTGAACTAATAGCTTATGGGAAAACTGTATTTGATTATCATTAGTTTTAACACAATTAAGCAAAAGCCACTTGTTTTCAGCCTTGTTTATTAGCTGTGTTAGAAGTCTGTTTTTGAAATGAGGCAGTGGATTAGCCCATTATTGAATTAGAATGGCGCCAATGAGCCACAGTTAACAAGACTTGGGTCAAAAAAGGGACTACTATGCATCATCCATGATTCAGTGATTGCATTGTTAATGAATGGTTTAAAGACAACGTTTCCACAATTACAGATACAATCTCAAATAGTCTGTGAAGTTCACATACCAAACAGAATTCTGAAACCTCAGCTACTTTGAACTGTTTTACTCACCACAAATGATGACTTAGTTACACGAATGCACAACAAGCCAAACCCATCCATCCAAACTCAGAAATCTGTTCAAAAAACTTCTACCAGTAATCGGCCAAACAATGATGCATGTAGAACTAAATATTGGACGATGTGAAGAAATGCTGATCTTTTCATGCTATGCTTTATGCAGAACCTCTGAGAGAGAAATACATTTGGTATTTTGGCACTGTGTTGCAAAATCCAAGTATTTTTCCAACAAATTATGGTGTTAACAGGTTAAAATTAAAATAGTCACCTTTCACCACTTTTGGTACTCCCTGATCATTTTTATCAAGTGTCATTGAAGGTCAACAGCGCCAAGGAAAGACAATTCCGAGGAAAGAAATCTTGGCAATACCTATGGGATTTTTATTCAGACAAAACAGATAAATACAGCAATATCCCTTCAGATAATTAAATACTTGCATTTTATTATATATACACTTCAGTCAGTATCTGTGAGCTTTTCAGGGAGGGTTGATCAAACAGCCAACAAAATAGTCAAGACAGAGTATTTATCCCCTTTCAGAACCAACAAGAGCAGAAATTATAGAGTAAATAAAAAAGTATAAAAAAGAACAAAAAGCAACACTAATTAATGCGTGAATAAAGTTTAGGGTGCAAACAGATAGAAGGGACGGTGTGTTAGGGATTCGAATCCGTTCCTTCAATATTCAGATGTTACAATTGTTGGTGATATTGCTTGCCTGTATGGGTTTATTGTCAGTAAACATTCAAGTCTACATCTGACAGGAACAGAACAGAACCCGGTCTTGAATAATGAAGAAACACAGTAAACCTGTCATAAATCAAATGTGATAAGGAGTTCATTTGACAAGAGCAAGGAGAGGGAATATCTACTGATGTTAATATAGATGAGGGAGGTTTTATTGCCACCTAGCAACCTGATTCTTATCAATTTTAAATAAATCCCCTTCAGTAAATTACGTGATTCTACATAAAACATCCTTAAAAGGGGTTCCCCAACAGGTACAAAATAATGTGTTAGGGGTTCAATTCCAACAGACGGCCAGTGTGAAATAGTATGAGGACGTAGGCAATCTCTAATGTAGCTCCGGATAAATGACTTCAATCTGAACAGTACTCCTACCACCTAATCACAGCAAACAGACCATTGCCTTAAATCCTCCAGGCCCTTGCCTTAAAAAAATCCTCTTAAATGACAATTAGTTTATGAACTGATTTCTGGGGTGTGCTCCTGATATTTTCACATAGACTGCTGCATATTTATAAACCTTACAACTGATTTGCTGAAAGCTGTTGCATATGAAACCATATACCATGGCTACGACAAAACATTAGTTCATACTGTTGTGTGTTATTAACAGTTGTATAACAACTATAAGGCATCTCTAGGCGTTGCAACATATTGGCCAAGAGAACCATGACCAAGAGTTGTTTCCAGACATTTGAGTAAGTTATCTTATTTCTTAAATATAAAACTGCAATGTTTCCCTTGGTTCCTGGCTGCCATAGTTGCCATAGTTGATGGTTTCTGGTGTAACATGCTGAAAATACTGTCATGGTTTTCTGTGGGCAGGCTTCCGGAAAGTGTAAATTGGCCTTATCTCAATGTGTACTTACAACAAATCTCTTCGATTTGATCCCACTGAGTTTTGCTCTTCTCTCTTACAGCTGTTGTCTAGGCAGGAAATTGAAGAATAAATGGGATTACGGGTTGTGTTCCTTACTATCCACAACAGAGCAGAACATTTGGCTGCTAACAAATTAACCGGAAAATTCCAATAACATTTGAAACATTAGGTAGAAGAGTGTCCTCCTATTTTGCACACAAAATACTTTCCATTCATGAAATGACCTATGTAAGACAGCCATCATGGAAAAATAAACAGGGTTAGGGTTATCAATGCTAGATCAAACAATAGACTCTCCTGAAGATTTTAATTGGTTTCAGGCCCTACTGTTGAAATTCATTAGGGGCACGGTAAGTATACCATTTTTTCTGAACCAGCATCTGGATTTCATGGAATAAATGTTCAGAGGACTCTCCTGAAGATTTCATGTCTTGTCAGGCCCAATAATTAAGTTGTTATATTTATGCCATTAATATAAATCCACATTTCACATGTCACTGATTCAAGGGGCAATTGTATTACGCGCTTTATGCAGACCAACGTTCCCACATTCCATCTAGTACATGAAAATGTAATAAAAAAGACAACAATGCATGTCGCATTGGTTACAAATTGAGTGAAAAAGGTAAAATCAGTGATAATTGCAGCAAGCATAAATCTGACCATCTTGACCTATGACCCAGTGGAAATGATCATACCTAGCCATGTGTGTGGCCCTATTGTTGCTTGATTTAGTATAGATTGCCGTCATTTATACACACATTTCTCATGCACTTTTTCAGGGTTAGCTAAATAAAACAGAGTTAGCTATGTAAAAAAGTAGACTCTAATATTACATCATACTGGAAGATTACTGCTTTAAAAAAATATGAATGTTCCCATGCTCAGATGTTCACTGATGCTTGCCAGGTTTAACAGTCCCCGCACAGTATAACTATTTTGCATATCAGCTAACCACAGTATGTTATAGCAAAACTCGTGGAAAAGTAGTGTGACTGTGAAGCTGTGGGGGGGGGGGGGATTCCACAAGAATACAACATTCCCCAGAAAGATTCTTTAATACATAAATACATTTAATGTCTGAATAGGGTAATGTGACTACAAACAACTGTCGAGGCCAGCCCCCTCAGCTGCTTATATTGGTTAGGAATTTTGTAAAATGAGGCATAAGAAACACCTTACATGAGATAGTCTTTCTGCAATTATGACATGTTGAAAGTTCCATTCATGTTTAATATACAAGTATAGCTAGTTTTAACTATAGTGTCTTACAGATCCCAGCATTCCCCTCTGTGCCACATAAAGATAAGGTTATATGATTATGGTCCCTGTTAGTTGGGTTTGGGGCAGTAAAATAAGAAGAATCTGTTTTATGTGAGAAGATCTCAATAAATGTTTGAACTGTAATATATACATGTACAAATACGTTGCTCTTGCGTATCCAGAGCTGAAAATGTAACAGCATTAGAGTGAAAATAAATGAAACACCAAAATATGGTCATATGAAATGAGTTCTGGCAGAGATTCTGTGTTTGGATAACTACAGTATTCCTGTAAGGACGCAACATCAATCTTCACAATACATTCCATTATTCTGTGTTTTGTTGAGGGTTCTGGAAAATGCTGAGATATTGGGAAATATCATACAACCAATCATCAGGGGGAATTTCTCTACTTTTGACGGCGATTAATCATGCAGCTGGACAACAACCTCAAAAACACTTATTCAGCAACCAGGGAGGTTTTCAGGGCCAAAAAGGGAATATTGCAGTAGAATCTGGCACTGCTGAGTTGATCAAAACATCAACACGCTTTAAATTGTTTAAATGAATTCTGAAATAACAATTACATGCCCCTGTTATTGTTCTACATGAGTACTGTAAAAAACATGTTAGCCTAAATAAATTATGTTCTTTTACAGTGTTTGCCGAGTGGAGATGTACCCTATGCATGGGGTGTTTGTTTAGCAATTAGTGACGAAAAAATCAATTGAATGAACATACTTTCTATGTTTATGATCTGCTACTGGGGTCAAATATCATCAATCATGCTAGTGTAGGCCCTTCAGAGACCTGTCCGCAATCCCATTGCAGGAAGTACATTCCTTAGTCGGAGACTTGGAATAGCTTGGAGAATTCTGATTCTTCACCATAGCTCTATCTGAAATCCTCTTTAGTACATTTTGTTTTGGAGATGACTAGGCAGAATAGTCAGCTCAAGTTTGAAAACCGAATCTGATCCCTACACACCTCACAAAAATGACCTTTTCATATACATTACCACAATCTCTACCGAGGCCAGAGGGAAAGTGTGCATTGTAGGCTAGTTTTGCTACTGCTGCTGTGCTAACTTAGTTTGTGAGACTAGAAATAACCTAGTTTTTCATCAAATACAACATGCTATCAAGTTAATTTGTACGTGTAGACTGGCCGCTACATTTATTTCAAGTTTTGGCTTAGGTGTAAGAGCGCGCCAGGAGCTTTGTGCATGTTGCCCGGCCTTCTTCACTCTCAAAGTAGACCAAACTAGTTGGAATATGCGCTAGCTGACACGGAAACAATGCACCTTGTTCTTGTACTACTAGGCGGACAACTCACATCTGAACTGCATTGTAGGTGGCTCAAGTTTCCAACTAGTTTTCACCATGTATAACATCAGTACAATCAAAACAGCTGATCTAAATGTCTCAACCCACTACTGTGTTTGTTTTTTCAAAATAAATGAAAGACCAATAATAAAGGAAAACATTCATTTTCTACAAGTATTTGCTTATTTTTTATATATGCATTTATTCTTAAATGTATCTGATATGTTTGTAATATTACACATCACCGTAAAACCAAACCACTAACAATAATGCATGATATATCATTTGAAATGTGAGTACTGAGTTAAATTTTAATGAGCAATATTATGAACAACAGCAGACATGCAACATAGACACTTTCACAACAGACATTTTAATCTGTATCTTTGAGACACCGCTGCAGTTCATTTGGCTCAACTAATGCTCTCAATAATCTTTTAAGTTTATTTGAAACCTTATGGTACATCCTGTCACAAAAAATAAACATCTTTAAGATATGAGTACTTAGAGCACTCAACTGTCGACAGAAAATGCCAATAATACATACAGTGCCAGCAAAAAACACATTATGAAAGGCTTTGTACTATCACAGCATGGTTCCACAAAAACATCAATATAGCAATAAAGTGGTCAAGAATCTTAACTGCCAAAACACTGAAGTGCTTCTCTATGCTTCCTTTACAGGATAAATAATGTGCATGTCTTTGGTAAATCAATTTAAATAAATGAAATGTTTGGTGGGGATGACATTAACATATATTTACTGTAGACATTCAAAGTGGAACTGATAGCATTTAAACTACTTTGCAGACAACAATAATGCATTTTTCAGTGGTGTAAACAACTGAATGAACTTGTCTATGCTGGCGGTTTTCACAAAAACTGTTTAGGCTATATGCAGGTGTCAAACTTAGCTAGCGACCAAGAAATGTAAATCAATTACTAGTTAGCAATTGTATACTAACCTTAACGTTTTTCACAGTAAGCATATACAGTGCTGCATGGAAAAGAAACCTAAAGGACTGGTCATAATTTTTCCATAAAAATTCAAAAACATAAAAGACATTCAAAATAAAGGACAGAAACAAAAACACATGATATATTAACATTGTTTATTCCTATAAAGTTGTTTAATTAACAAAAGGTCAGATTTCATGTTTGCAAAACTATGCTATACCCTTCAATCAATAGCTTGTGGCACCTCCATTTGAAGCGATCACTTGGAGTAAACATCTGTCTGCCCACTCCTTCCAACAGAACTCAGCCAACTGAGTGGGGTTTGAGGGGTGTCTGGCATGTGCTGCCCACTTCAAGTCCTGCTACAGCATCTCGACTGGATGCTTGACTCGTCAAGAATCTGACTTGGCCAATCCAAAACAAAAATCTTCCTTGCCATTCTTTGGTAGATTTGCTTGAATGCTTGGAATTGTTGTTTTGTTGGAAGACGGCCCACCTTTTCGCTTCTTGGCTGATGGCCTGAATGACTTCTGTTCAAGAATATCCTTGTAAACGTCAGAATTCAAGGTTCCCTTAATGATGTGCAGTCGACCAGGTCCAAAGGAAAAACACCCACATTTCATGACTGCTGGGTTCAGTTTCTTCTGGTCATATGCTATGTTGGGTTTTTGCCAAACATAGCGGTTTTGATTGTGTCCAAAAAGGTACAACTCATCTGTCAAGAGAATGGACTTCTATAAAGCTTCAGGTGCATCCAGGTGGTCTCTAGCCAAATTAAGATGGGCAGTTTCAACTTCATGCAAGATTCACTCTTAACACATGTAATTGGTAACTATAAACCTTTTATATCTGATTATGTGAAGATTTCATGGAGAACACTACACAAATCTATAATTGTACAAGAGGTTCACGTAATTTCAAGCAGCACCGAATTTAATAATTATTATCAAATGAACTGATCAAATGTGTGATGCGAGCAGCCAGGCTAGTTCCCATTTAGTTGTCATGAAATTCTGATGGCAAAACAGATTTTAGCTGTTAGCATTTATATACTAGTCACTCATTGGATCTTAGCTAGTTTGTGTTCTTAAGGTGCAAAGCTAAGGGACAAAGAGCCTACCTTTTAGATCAGGACTGGTATGATCTCATCTGCTAGTGGACTGCCATAGTATTTACATATTTTCTGTAAAACATTCAGGGGGATTTTGTGGCTTTAACTAATGCTTTCTAAAGGTGCACTTTTATTACTGCCTGTAAACACATAGATCAGTTCAAAGTGTGAGTGGCATATTTGTATACTGTAGCTTTGACTGGCAATTGTTCAGGTCAATGAAGGTCTCAAGGCTGACAATGTTTTTTAGTTTGTATTCACTCCAGTGCCTATTAACTGCCCAAATGTGGATCCACATTACCATTTAAATTGCTATAGAATTTTGACAAAAGCCTTATTCTTAACCATTCGCAAACATTCCATGAAAGGTATAAAACATTTCTATGAGAAATTCACTTGAGATCACAGAAGAAAAGGCATAACAATATTCCTTGGGGTGTATGTCATTATATTTTAAAATTGTTCATGTTGCTTAAATGCTGCCAGTTCCAATTTAAAAAACATACAACAATAAAACTAAAAGGGAATGTCCTAATGCGGTTGGTTGTACTTCACTTCCTTTTGTCTAAGATGAGGTCCTTGGGATAAGGTCCTTGAGATTCTTAGGTGAGGTCATTGAGGGGACAGATACTCTTTGGACTGGGAACTGGCGACAGAGTGGTGGAGATCAACGCTGACCTTTTTGTGTAAGACAGGGCCGTTTGGCTCTCCATGTTGTTGAGCGGGATAGCCAGCTGCCCGTTGTGACTCTGGCCCTCATTGGAGTTGACTGCTGAGAAGAAAGCCTTGGACACAGAAGACAGACTGGCCTTGAAGACTAGGTTGTGCAGTGCCTTGCGGTACTCTCTGCGAATAAAGCAGTAAATAATAGGGTTGAGACATGTGTTGGTGAAGGCTAAGCAGTTGGCCAGGGGGAAAATGTAGGTCTGGGCAAAGTAGTAGGAGGGACTGATGTCTGTGAGGTCCAGTAGGATCAGGGTGTGCCAGATACTTAGCAAATTGTATGGGAACCAGCAGATGACGAAGGACAGGACCACAACCGCCACAGACATCGAGACATTAGCCTGTCGCCGAGGGTTGACCCCGTTCAGCCTCCGCCGGCAGAGGAAGCGCAGCAGCAGCAGGTAGGAGAGCATAATAATCAAATAAGGCAACAGGAAGCCAAACAGAATCCTCAGGATGTGGTTAGCACCCAGCCAACTCGTACCTTCCGGGAAGCGGTACAGGCACGTAGTGTCATTGTTGTCACCTACGCTCTGAAGTTCGGCAAACACGGCCCTAGGTGAGGCAAACAACATCGCCGCCACCCATATGAAGGCGGCTGTCACCTGGGACGCGCAAAGCTTGCAACCAAGCTGGGCGGCTGGCTTAAGTGCCGTAGCCACCAAACAGAAGCGGGCGAAGCTCATTGCCGTCATGAAAAAGATAGTGGCGTAGACATTGACGCCCGTCAGAAGAGTCACAACCTTGCACATGGCCAATCCAAAAGGCCAGCTATAGTCCAAGGCAATGTCTACTGCCCAGAATGGCAGCGCCAAGGATAGTAGAAAGTCAGCTACGGCCAGGTGGAACACAAAGACGTTGATCGTACTTTTCACAACGGTCCGGGTAGAGCAGAGCAGGTGCAACACCAGGAGATTGCCCAGCACTCCGGCGGCAGCCACGACACAGTACACGATGGAGACCAATGTGCGGAGCAAGGGAGAGCCATCGCCAGCCAAGTTCAGATCATATACCATGCTTGTGTTATGGAAAGTCAGGAGGGAATGGTTGCAAGACGGGTCCGCATGACACCTAATCAAGATCTGGTTGAACAGCTCAAATCTCTGGGAGTCAGTCTCAGCCATTATTTAGTCAGGAGAATCACCCCAAAAAATGGTCGAGATGTGGTCTAGGAGGAGCGGTCAAGGAACAGGAGTTTCAGTCAATTCATATTAAAGGTCTTTCTTTTTGCTTCTGATGGTATCCAACTGTACATGTAACAATAGTAACCGACCAATCAGTCTTGTTAGTCCAATGAGAAGTTTGTATGTATATAATCTACATGACATTAAATATTTTGTCCTCCATTCCCTGCAAGGAAAGAAAATGTGCATATTATTTCATTTGTGTAAAGTCACATTGCTCATCTGTTTAAATTAAGGGGATTCATGTCTAAGCTTACCTTGTTGGATTATTTCAAGGGATCATCTTCAATAAAATAAATTTCATCCGATAATAATCAATATTTTTACTGTGGCATTTCTTATTATAATATTTTACAGGTCTATTAGATAAAAAAAAAAAAAACATGTTAGTTAACTATCGCAAGCCAGATTGTTCATGCATGTTTCTAAAAATAAGTCAATTGTATAGATAAAGCTTGTGAAATTGGGATGGACAAAAGCAGATGCCAGAATGTGGACAGTCAGAGGCCGTGGTGGTATAATAATGGAGGGGTCAAAATCTAAATCCAGGGATACAAAATGATGTTGTACTGTGCTGCCTGCTGATAGCTACATGGCCATCAGCCAAACATACTTCTAAACCAAAGGTGTCAAACCAGATCCACGGAGGGCCGAGTGTCAGGTTTTCGCTCTCACCTTGTACTTGATTGATTATTTAGGTCACTAATTTGTTAGGTCTACCCTCACCTGGTTGTTTAGGACTGAACTGGGAACCAATTTACAGGAATACCCAAAAACCTGCAGACACTCGACCCTTCGTGGAACCGGTTTGACACCTCTGATCTAGACACTTGGAATATCTTCTTTGGTCATGTGTTACTGACTGATTTCCAAAGAGCAGCTATGGGTTTAAGAAACGCATCAACTTCGAGACACACTCTTGACTTAAATGATGCAATTAATGGTCCAGTATTACTTAATAAAACAAGCATGAAATTTTAATATACAAATCCCTCCTATTTTTGAAGAACTAACAAACTTAACCAACAACTGAATATTTAATATATGATATATTACATTTTGGACCGGTCACATCTCAAATTCAGATGGCAACAAACGGCCGTTATATCATTAGACATGCCAATGCGTGTCTAGAAAAATATGGAAATATGTGGGGGGGTCAGTAGCTGTCCCAGTTGGGAAGAAATACCTGGACTTAACTCAAAGGTTGTGACAGTGTTATAGAGCCTGCATCCTGTTTATATTAACATTTATTGTACAGGCTTCATAAAAATTACAAACTGCAAACTTTCAACCAGCTTTCTGCAGTTTTCTACCAAAAGCCCTCAAAAACAAAAAATCAGTAACTCCATTACCTGGAATATTACACTAAAGAATCAGATGGCAATCATTTTCACCAGGGGGTCAGGGCTACCAACATCTCTGTTTACTAGTTTCCATTGTGTTTTAAATAAATAAAAACTGTATTCTGATTAGCAAGATTGTATACATAATTATACCTTTTCAGCAAGTCATTTTTATTAGTGATGTCTAGAAAAAATATATACTATTATTTCACGTGTTGATATCTTCATTCAAATTAGAGACTTGTTGCTGAAATAACACTATATTTAACGGTGACTAGTAACATTAAGATATTGACTAGCGAAAACTTCAGTAATTTCGAATAAGCATTAGTAAATACATAAAAAATACATACACATTTACACAAGCAGTATTTCAACAAGCAGGAATTCGAATATCAACTATACTTGTGTTTAATTATCGTTTATAAGTAACTTTTATAGTTAGTAGTAACAAATGGTAGGTAACTGTTTAGACTACTAAATGAGTACAGTAACTGTTAAATAGTTAGTAAGCTCCAGAGAAAACATAAAAATTGTTTGCCATACAGAAAACAGCCTGTTGATACGACAATAGCTATCTTTGGTACTAGTCCCGACTACAGCATGGCTAACTTGGTTGAACGTACTTGCATTTAAAGAAAGTACAATGTTCAATTATAGATATGTGTAGTGTTCTCCATAAAATCTTCACACAATAGGATATAACAGGTTTATAACTGTTTCTCCTTGGGGGACTAGTACAAAAAAGTAAGATCCTAATAAAAATTGTTCTGCATAACACTGGACCAAAATTCAAAAATACTAGCCTAATGGAAATGTTTGATCAAGCGTATACATTTTCAGATTTTTTTTCAGAATTGAAACACTCAAATGTTCTGGTCAAACTGAAACGTGGTTAAAAATTAATTCCAAATTAATTTATAGATCGAAGTTACATAAGATTAACTTACACAATAAAACGTGAACATAAAGGTCAGTTTATCATTAAGACGAGCTCTCACCTAACTTCAACCGCGTTGTAGAGGTTTTGGTAGTAGCTCCGAGGTTGTCAACGTCCTCGGAATCCGCTCGTAGAGACCACGCACCAGCAGACAAGACCTGCTTTGCCAGTGTGTATCGACCAGGTAAACATCACGTCATGAAGACTTGATTGCGAGTTTGTAGGCTCATCTGTTCCGAAGACTTGATTGGAAGTTTGAAGACTCGTCAGTTCCGAATTCTTGATTGTATATTTGTAGGCTCGTCTGTCTGCGCATTTAATATGTAAAGTGTTTAATAAATGCACTGGACTTCAATAAATAGTTTTTCTTGACATACGGGCCAAAAAGCTGAGAATATACCACCTGTTGCCCTTAAAAATACGATAGCCACCAAGGTCTGTTTACACATCTCAAAAGAATAAGTGAAAGGTGTGATAGTACAGTGAATCTCAAACTAAAAATAACTTGTACTCACACGAAAAGATTGCAGGCAGAGTGCAGTCACTACAGTTACAGATTTCAATTAGGCTACCCACTGAGAACCGTCCTGTTGGTGAAGTGAAACCTGTAATGTATTTATTGACTATTTTCTTTTGAGAAGAAGCTAGGAGTATGCTCTCTGGCGTAGCTATGGTGCTGTAGGGGGTGGGGGCCCGTGCTAGGCCTCTGTCATGAAATAATTTTGTATTTTAATTTTATATCGTTTGTTTCTATGATGTTGTCACAGTCAGGGGCAGCTGGTAGGCTGACATCAACCATGTAAACCCATTTTGTGTAGCTCTCAACACACACTCCTTGGTCTGATGTTGTTAACAGAGGCAGTTTGGAACTGGTGAGAGATAGGTGATCTTTACACTCTACATGCTTTAGCACTCTAGTTTTAGCGCTCTATGAGTTTGCATGGTCTACCACTTCATGGGTGGGCTGTTGTTGCTTCCATTTCACAATTATAGCAGTTACCGTTGGCCAGGGCAGATCTTGTAGGACAGAAATGAATGTTTAAAATAGTCAAACTCTTTAAGTGTTTAACTACAGGATAACATCCAATACTTTGAAAATGTAAATGAAATATTAGATTACATACTTTTCCCTTG
>JACXGJ010006209.1:0-35422 GCA_016801105.1 Esox niger
AGAGGTAGAGGTAGAGGGGGCTAGTAAAGAGGTGGAGAGAGAGAGAAGTAGAGGTAGAGGTAGAGGGGGCTAGTAAAGAGGTGGAGAGAGAGAGAAGTAGAGGTAGAGGTAGAGGGGGCTAGTAAAGAGGTGGAGAGAGAGAGATAGGAAGTGTTGCATGTAGAGTGAGTCGGAGGGGGGTTAAGGAGTGGTGGAGAGAGAGAGAAAGGGGGATACCACAGGTAGATTGAAAGAAACACCCAATGTAACTCGCACATTTATGTAAAAATACCATCTAGAATTTATAGCACACTGTACCGTATCTAGTCCTTTGAATTCTGTACTTTGTGTTTCTGAACTCTGTATGTTCGACTGTTTGTTGTAATAACGTTTTGGTAATGCAAACACCTGTTCGTCATGCCAATAAAGCTCCTTTGAATTGAGACAGATAAAAGGAGAGGTAGGGAGAGAGAGATTTTGCTTGTGGAGAGACAGAGGGTGAAAGGTCTGTAGAGGACTATAATGATCTCTTCACAGCTCACTTCTACCCATGGGCCATCCCTCTGACAGACAGGACAAAGCCTTACCCATCAAGACAAATCCCAGAGCAGACAATCCATGTCAAACAAAGACCTTTGATTGAATGGCCTAGCAGCCATCAATGAACAGTGGCTGTGTTGAATAAGGTTAAACAACTGGATTAACAGGACAATAGGTGGCGGAAGGGAAGCCCCAGGCTTTTCACAAGCTTCTTGGGTTTTCCATCCTTGTGCGGACTTGAAACTTAACCCTATCCTAGAAATCCATGTTCCCTATCCATTAGCCCTAACCCTAACCGGTAATGCCTGTTCATAAAACCAACCCCAGTTGTACGTTTTTACCAAAACCGAACCCCCTAAGCCATAAATTACATTTATCCCTGTGAAGATCCACCAAAAATCCTTGCAGGGGCAATTTGTCAGGTTTTCAAGTCCCACATATGGACTGGATCACTCAGACAGACAGACAGACAGACACACACACAGACTCACACACACACACACACACACACACAGCAGTGCATACTTGAGAAGGCAGAGTGGGGGATCTGGAATGTTACTGTCAGCTGGATTCAGAAGTGGCCTAGTGTCTGTGTTGGGGGGGTGAGGCACATTTGAATGCTCTTTCGTCTCCTTGTTTTCTCTTCTTGTTTTGTCTCCATTTTTCCTGTTCTGATCTGGAACATTAAACTGCTAAAACTAAAGTAATCGACATGCACACCAAGGATTTTAGCAATTTAACGACAATGTAATTTAGCAGAACAACTTCCAGCAGTTAGAGCCTGCATATTTCCAACGTATGTACACTTCCACCAGTCCTGCTGGATTAGACAATGACTTGAAACTATTAAGATACTGTGTTATAGATCGAAGCGTGCGGACTGAAGCGTGCGGACTGAAGCGTGCGGACTGAAGCGTGCGGACTGAAGCTTGATTAAATAATTACCTATTGAGGAAGATCACAATAAATTCATCCCCTCATCTCCCCTAAAACGTTGTGTCACACTAAATAATCGGCAAGAATGACTGAATCTCCCACTCATTAACTTCATGCGTGCTGAACTACCTCAGTTTCAAATGCGAGCGAATCCGTGCTTCTTGATGACATCATATAAATGAATAAAACAGCCAGTGCATGTGGAGCTGAAGGGCAGCGAGGAGTAAAGCGCACGTCATTCAGTTGAAGAGAGCACAGCGGTTTAAAAAACGGTTGAGGTGATGGCCATCTGTGCTGCACCACTCAGCCATGAGCTCTGGTCGTGCCTAGCAGCCAAGACAAATTCCTGATTGACAGTAGCCTCAACCCATCTACAATAATGCCCTCAGCAATGTCAGATGCCTACTGTCCAGAATCGGAAGTCTTAGCCAATAGCTGCCATAGTTGCCTAGTTGGTGCCATCACACTGCCCTCACCAAAGAAAAGTCCTTATTGAGGAGGTTGTGGGGAACCATTAGGGTCTTCTAGGCCTTCGAGAAGGTATTCAGACCCTGATGGTTCCCCACGATCTCCTCACACTCAGCGGATGAGGAAGCCAGCGGTCCCTCCCCCCTGACCTTCTCCTCCAATGGGTTTTGAGAAGGAGACAAGGGAGGAAGAACGAGGAGAGGAATATGTATTATGGACCTTCCAGATATAGCAACAAGGGTCACATTTATTTCAGTAAGGTGGAAATATGGGTGGACCGATACGTCGATTCATTAAGTGATGTGTTGTCCTGAACGTGTAGGGCAGTGGTTGTTCACAGATATAAATGGTACTTCAGTGAGAGAAAGTACAGGAACACAAATAAATGTGTCATCAATACTAATGGGAGTAAAGCAACAAATCCAACACCACATTGCGACACTCTAAACACAGGATCATAGGCTTTTTATATTAGTTTACTATTTTTCTCAATGTGTTATTGTAGCCGAGTTTCTTATACCTTCACGTCCCATTTAACCGAGTAATCAAATTTCAGATAAAGGATGTGGAAGGTGGTGTAAGCCAGTGCTTAGCGTGTGGTCTGGGCCCAAAGGGCGCGCTATCAGTGCCCCATCTGAGTCACGGCTTCTTCATGCAAATACCAGGCCCACAAAGTTTTTGTCCTTAGGAAGAAGTCATGGTGAACCGAGCCAGGCCCTGTACTGTTTGGCATGTTGTGCTGGCAGTTTATCAAGTGAAACGGGATACAAAAGAGTTCACCACGCCGCGTTCTCTCATCCTCCCTACACACTCACTCCACTTGGCTTAGAGAGCCGGTCTGAACTGGGTCCAGCTGTAGAGCTATGTTTACAGTATCCGACGCGGGGGGTGGTCCCACTCACCAGAATATATCATCAGCCAACCCACCCGTGAGGTGGGTTGAGTCAGGGTTGAAGTCAAACTCTCCAATTCATCTGGCCGGTCTCGTTCTAAAATCGACCTTGTCAGGAATTTGCTTTTGCCCATTAAGATATGTGGGAAGCTCATACAAAAGATGTCCTCTTGAGTAAATCCAGGGGTTCTATGTTAAAGTACATACAATGACAGTATATCATGTTATTGTTGATGTTTGGGAGACCACAGCTAATGTTCATATCACACCAAAAGAGCTTCAGGAAAGGCTGTATTAATACGCAGCAATGACTGAAACACGAACACTCAAACTGGCATCTCCTTAAAGCTGCAGTCTACACCCACTATGCGTCTATATATGGTGAAAAAAAGCACGCTGACCTCAGTAAGATCAAACAAATGAAACCCTGTATAGCAGTGTTTTCCAATCCTGGACTTGTTGTCACACTCACACACCTGATTCAAATTAAAGACGTAATGGTAGGTTGTTTACATCAATCAAAAGTGTGAGTGGGTAGGGTTACATTTGAATTAGGTTGCGTGAGTGCTAGGGCGAAAATTCTAACGTTCACCCACCTTGGGGTCCCCGGGAGCAGGATTGGGAAACACTGCGGCATAAGAACAAGTATGGCTGGCTCCCACAGGTAAAACCTTGTACTTTTCATTGAACATGGCAGTAAGTATGGCTAAGACAAACAGTAGAACTCTTTCTCAAGTGTCGACCCATTCACAGCTGCTATGCATAAAGATCTGATGGCCGGTCTCAGAGTTATTTGTTTCACAATTCCTAGTTTATTGCTCAGACAGATGTGCGCAGTTAAAAAAAAAAGCGTTCTTTATAATTGATGACATGTAATCATTTTAATGGACACAATTAAACTTCATATAATTAGCAATGGATTCAATCCAGCCATAATATACAGTATGCATTTTTTCCATCTACTCAATCAGGGTTTACTTTGAAACTACACATAAAGCAGTACCTAATGTGTCAAAGCCCATGTACAGGCTTTGTGATTTAATTTGAAAAAGCATTGCTTTTTCAAGTTAAACTACATTACGATTTTTATTGTAAGTAATACCTCTTATATATAAATAATATTTAACCGTTACATTTTCTGTGAGATTGAGTGATTGTCAGGAAAAATATTGCAAGGTATGTACATACCCAGCTCGGATTCACTAATAATCTAGAGCCCAGCACTTTCTCAGGGGATCTAGTGGTCTATAATAATCATATCAGATTGTATTCTCATTAAGCAGGCCTGCAGTCCTACCCCACCTAAATAGTTAAAAATTCCAGTCAGTTTCCAAACAACTTTTCAGCAAAAAGGGAAACAAGAGCATTGCTCCTTATAAAAACAGTCTGTCAGGTGGTCTGTTTGAGAAATTGAGCAAGCCTCTCATTTAAAAATAGCAAATCAAATTGAGAGATGGCTCCGGGATCCCCAAGAGAAGTTTTAGAACCACTGAGCCAGAGAACTGAAGAGAAAATTTGAGTAATTTGACAAGGCTTTTTGTTTGCTGTTATGCTTACTCTGTAAATGTGGTGTCTCAAAATATTCTTGAAATAAAGGACTAGGAGTCAGTAAGACCAGGCAAGAAATCAGACAAGGAGAAAAATAAACAGTCCAAAGTGATTTTCTGTTTCACAGATATAGTCGTATGATCTTCCTGTGTTTTGCTGCTATGTAAATCATCCTCACCTCCTTAAACTCTTACCGGGGGTAAAGTTTCCCACTGGTAGGCAAGCAAAGACATTTTCTAGTCTAATACACAGTTTACCTGAAGCCTACCTGCATTTGTAAGTAGTTATCTAGCCTTTGTACACAGAAATCCATGGCTTTTCCAGGTAACGGTTTTTAGTTAGCATGTTCATTAATCCACACAGAAACCTCAAACAATATTGTAATCCTTTGAAGGGATTATATTCCACAGAATAGAGGGATTTTCAGATTCCTATGAAGATGGAAGTTACTAATTAAAACACATTTCACATTGCAGTCTTTAAGGTTTTACAGATCTAGAGAGTCAAGTACATAAAGCATTTGGCCACACAATTAGCGGCTGGTTCCAATCACTGACCCAACTAGTTGACAATCTGCCCTAATGCAAGGCGCTGAACTCTTTGTGAAACCCTCTTTCCTGCCTGCCTCTGAAAAGGTTAAATGTTACTTGTTAGTTTGATAAAGAAGAATACATTTGATAGAATACAAGACATTTCAATCAATTGCAGGTTTCTTCCCAATAGTAGAAAGACCTTCTCTTTAGTTTACTTTTCATCTGTTGTGGGTGGTATAAGTTTTTTCACTTTAGTGCACAAAATGAGCACCCTTTGGCTTTTGAGGTAAATGAAGGCTTGTTATTGTTTCATGATATTTGAAGCATTTGACCAAACATTTCCATCCAGAAGCAGCATCCTTTATGAGTAATTGTGTTGGCTGTGGTTTTGCAGCCATGATGCAAATCTAAAGAACGCCAAATACATAACATAAATACTATTAACAGATAAGAGTAGTAAAAATTGTACATTGCAAATGTTTGTCATTAAACCAGTCAAATATTTGTAGAGAGAAAAATACATATGCTCACATCAGCGTCACTAAAAGGGACATTACACAACAGAGTTTTTCCGAAGTTTTTCGACCTCGAGGTATGTTGGCAGCACACTACTTTAAGTCTGGACAACATCTGAAAGTCATTCATGTTGGCGTGCAACGCCTTTTAACCTCTTTCCCTGATTCCCCCCCCCCCCCATGTGTTATGTTAGTACTATTCTCCACAGCTGGTTCAAGCAGCGATGTGGTACAGACACACATAGATGTGGTCTGGTTCCTCATTCCAACGGCTGAGACGATCTGAAACAGACATGTGCAGCGTAGCATTGGCTTGTATATGTATTTAGTAAACAGTCAGATTGTGGATGCCTTCAGCACACAACGGTGTCCTTTTACACGGCTTCCTCTCTACGGGGCGCTGTGATGAAGACCATATGATTCTTTGTTCTCTCACTAATGCTTGTCCGTTTGAATCTGATCATAACCTGACCCTGCGCCTGTTTGAAGTATGCCAACTGAAATGAGGTGTATCTTGGACGAGCTTGAAACAGTCACTGAGTGAAGGGATGAGTTTATCCAGGGAATGCCGAAAAGGATTGTTTAGTTTAGTTCCCCCGGTCAAACAGCGACCGCAATCTTCCAAATCAGCAGTTTTTTTATTTCTCTTGAAACAAGAACGAAGATACAGCCTTAGCGGATTACGTATTTCAGGAATGTTCCATACTGACAGAAAATCTTTGTTGCATGATGATGACAACTTAAGGCTACTACATCGATGTCTCCAAAATTATAGTCACACAGAACGCTCAGCAGCACTTTACAGTCCAATTTGTTTTCTGGTTTCAGACACTTAAGTGATTGTCTTTGAAGCCTTTCATAGCGCCCGGTGTGCGTCTAGATATCTGTCCTGTGGCTTTACCTTCGGGGAGTATTTATCTTTCTAGACGTTCCGAGGTTATGTGGATGTCGGTCAGACAAAAGCAGCGCTGTCAAAACTACTGGAAGTCAAAAGGCTTCTAGGAAACTTTTGAACACACAAGCGCACATCTGCACGAAGACACACAGACACACGCTTGGGGGATTTGCACTTTGGCAAATCCAATTTCAATTACTGCAATGAAAAATTGCACGAGGTGCGTTTCCATTCACTGTTTACGCTGCGGTTGATTTTTCACACTGCGGTTATGTGCACACATTCTGTATTCAAGAAAAATGAATGTGTGAAAATGAAAAAAAAAGAAGGAATTTCTCCTGACGTTCTCCATATTTCACTTCCTCTCTGCCCACTAGAATCCTGAATCCCTGGACTCGTCCATCCAGAGTGCTCTGTCGGCCCTTTTCCCGCCGTTCGAGGCCACAGCTCCCACCGTCCTCAGTCAGCTGTTCAGGACCATCGAGGAGCGTTACCAGGGGGACGCTCTGCACTGCTTGCTGGACTTCCTCATCCCATCCAAACACCTCTTGGAGAGCGTGCAGCAGGCGGCGTGTGTGAGTACACACAAAACATTCACCCATGCATACTCTCTCTGTCTCACAGACACACAGAATACATAGAGTTCAGTAACAGTGAAAGTTCACAACTGGGGTTGTAGAAGTATAACAGGAAGAAGAAAAAGACAAAGGTCTAGTTATCCATCAGGGGATGAATCCAAGATGGTATTTTTGCTTCATCCATTCAGATTGTTTATTTGTGGATGTCAGACAGCTCAGTGGAGGATCACATTTAACGGTTTCCCCACATGGTGTACAAAAGAAAACATGTGGAAACCCAGGCATTTTGTTTTCCTTGGAGGCTCTAGAAATGCCTGGTTTAGGCCATAATCTGGTGTTTACATCGGTTTATATTTCATAACCACTGTCCCCTCAAGTCATGTCTACATACTTCAAGTGCATCCCCTAGTGGTCACCATAGGAATCTAAATTAGGATTATTTTATTTCAATACTTAAAATTGTATTATACTGTAAAGGGCGTTGATGATTGTTTGAGAACAATTGGGCGGAACAAAAATGCTTTCACAGAATTGGTCAATGAGAGACACTGACTGGCTTAAGTCCATACATCCATCTCATTCATTACACCTCTCTCTCCCTCTCCCCAGGCTGCCTACTCTGACGTTCTGTTCCGTTGCGAGGGCTGGCCGCTGTGCCTCCACGATAGGATCGCGGTCCAGCTCGCGCCCCTCAACCCGCTCTTGCTGCGCCCCGGAGACTTCTACCTGCAGGTGGAGCCCTTTGGCGAACAGGCGTCACGCATCGTCCTCAAGAGCCTCCTGGAGGAGGGCTGCCGCGAGGTAGAGGAAACCCCCATCCCGGAAACATCCTACCCCTGCATCTTCACCCTCGACTGGCTGAGGGAGGTCAACGATGGTCGCCACGGCACCCCGCTGTCCCGCTGCCTGCTGTCCACCGACCAGGGAGTGATGAAGGTGCCCTGGGCACAAGTGGCTGTCCCCGAGTTCCTGGACAAGCCCAAGGCTGTGAGCACCGCGAATGCAACCCACGGCATCCCCTTTCAGCCCAGGCTGTTGCAGATTCCCTCCACGTCCGAGTCTACATCCTCCGCCCTCTCCCTGGAGACCATGATCCTCCCCAGCAAGGACGGCATCTCCGTGTCCTTGCGGCTCACGGACGGCACTTCAAAACTGATCAAGGGCGACCACGAGACGGCCGCACCCAAACCGCGTGCCAAGCCGCTAATCAAGCCCGTGGGCTGGGTATCGCCCAACACATGGGACACCAGCCGGAGCTACCGTGAGATGGAAGGGGACTACGTGGATTTAGTGGACTTCTCCAAGGACAAACAAACCCATGTGGGAAGCAATAAGACCCAGAACCTTTCCAGTCCTCCCGTGTTGAAACCGGTCCGGCCTCCTCCTCCAGTGCCTTGTGGGAACAGCGCCCACTGCGGGCGCACACTCAGATTTTCGGAGGAGCCTTGCTCGCCATGCAGCCGGAGGAAGCTAGGACCACAACCTAGTGGGGAGGAGCTGAAATGCAGGTACAGGGACTCCTACATGGAGGCACTGCGCAACCCGGTTCCCTTTGAGAGGGGGAGTGTGGGCATCCTATCTGGCCTGGACGAGTGTGGCCCCTGTGAGGGGGAGGAGTCATGCTCCAGAGGTCACACCAGGGGTCAGGTACCCGGGGAGTGTTGTGGCCACTATAAAGAGCCTGTTGTCGGACATGAGTCAAATCCACATGGACACCTGACCAATGAACCTCCACTGGAACTAAATCACACATCACCATCCACTAAACCTGCCATAGCACACAACCCACAAAAATATACTAAAGAACATGAAGCCGTCCATAAACTGTGCCATGTGGAACCCAAAAATACGGAATGTCAGACTAACCCCTTGGACCCCCAAACACGACCGGTCTCTGGGGTGACGTCACCTCCAGAGTCCCTTCCACTGGTCGATGCCTGCGAGTGTGATGTCAACCCCAAGGTTGTTTGGAACCCGGAGGCGGTCAAAACTATTGGCAAACACAAGGGAAAGCTCAGGTCCCTGTCCACAGTCTCTGAGAAAGCCATAGGAAGTCCTCCGGTCTATAAACTGAACAACAGAAGCCATAGTGACATCTGCAAGGAGATGATTCCCACCTGTGGCCAGGTGGTGCAGTGCAGAAACGACCCAGCCTTCAGCCTTGGGTCTCCCAAGCTGAGGAGACGCCCGTTTGCCATGAAAGGTAAGGGCGACTATGGACGGGAACTATATGTGAATGTGCTTCAGTCATCAGACAAACTCACCTCAGTTATCAACTGCGAGTTTTAGCAGACGACGGAGAGCAACCTCCTGATATGCATGCTGTATCTTTGACCACTGTGTGAACCCACAATCAGTTGGTAAAAAGGATCACACGACTCAACAAATTGACTGCTTGCACATGGATGTGGTCTTAATGGGGATTCCCATGCTCTCCACATGGAGACCTGAGGCGTGTCTATGGTATACACAATTAGTGTCTCTTACACAAGGCATTGAGCTGAATGCAGGACAACAATAATGTAGCCTAAAAACAGCAACGCTGTGTGTGGGATATTTAGACTTTTGGGAACGCAGAGCAGGCTCACAGCAGATACAATCTGCGGATGTTGTGTCTTGGATGGGTGAATGCAATGACAAGGCTGATTAGCATGACTCCAGAGTCCCTTTACTGCGGAACCTGTTTGGCTTCCTGCACAGTTGATTACTTGTAAATATCGGTCCTCCTTATCCTTTTTAATATGATCTACATCCAAGCCGAGTCCTCGATCCATCTTCATGGGGTACAGCAACTCATTAAATCTCAACTTTGACCCCATTTTGCTGAATGATGTGTGTCAAGGGGTCTGAAGTTGTCATAAAGAGGCTCCATCTAATGTAGGTATCTGGGTAAAATATATGAGTGGTGGTGGGGCGTGTTCCGTCCTCTTTCCTATGTGGTTGGGTCTCTAGGACTACATGTACGCAATCCTAAGCACCAAGGGAGAAGGCTGAAAATAGCACATAAATGTCTTAACCCTGAGAGGGGTCAATTAGGCCAGTGTTCACTGGCTACGGTAGTAAACATTTCATTCCTTCAATGGAAAGAAACGGCCCATGGTCGCTAAGCCCCCACAGGAGCACTGGGAGGAGGAGGGAGGTGCGACTGACTTCCCGACAAACTTGTGACAGGAACGATGTACATTTTATAACACTTTGAATATATACTTTTCAGGCATTTCTACTTGCTTGATAGACATGGTAGGGAGATATAGTGGAGCGAGTTTTCACTGAAGAACACGTGTGCATTGAACGCAGCCACTTCGGGACTATTTCCATGTCAAAGTAACAAAACAACAATGAAATTCAGTTGAACAACCCCCCCCACCCGAACAACCGAGGCATAAACTTCAGTAAAAGTTAAACATTTGATTTAGGGGACAATAACAATATGCGTTCACGCCGTCTTTGTTTTAAACATGCAAGCATATGCAAAGCGATCCAGCAGCTGCTTCTGTGGCCGTCCTTCTTAGAGGCCCCATCCAAGCGGCAGTAGGAGACTCATTAAACCATGCCCCCCTCCGTTCCTTCTGCTTTGGGACACCTGTGCACAGAAAAGAGGTGTACGTGGACGTTGAGACGGAGGGGCTGGGGTAAGGAAAAGAGGGTGATTTGGGAATCAACCATCCCTGTCTGCGATCAGGAGACATGCCTGTCAGAGACCATTAGATTGGTGAGAGGCACCAGAGGCCTCTGTTGGCTCGAGATGAAACAAATTAGGATGAAATCCAAGCCAGGCTCTCGAATCTCCGTGTTTGGTGACAGGTTGAGACTGGTGGCCGATGTTTAGCTCTGTGTATTGCACAGTTGTGGCGTGTAGGATTAAGGTTAAAACCTGTCCCAAAAATAGAGTCCCTGTGATAAAAGATTACCAAGCAGGATATACAGTGACTAAAATCAAGTACCGTTTTCAAATGCAATAGATTATGTCAGATCTTATTAAATGTCAGAGCAATTTAACCAGGAAGACTTTACAGCAGAGCTTTGTTCTTGAATCCTGGGCATTGAGCAATCTATCTAGGCAGGCTTATGCTTTAGCCCTGTTGTTTGAGATGATTCATTTTAGCTGGATGACGTGTGGTGGTGTAAGACCATAACAGTGATGTGAACAAAGTCTTGAAAAACACTCAGTTAAAATTAAAGTCAAGAACACAACAAAAGAGTGTTTCTGGTTAAATCATCAATCCGTCAAAGTCTTTGTGTAGGAATAAACATTCCTACCAAGAGTGTTTCAGGTTAAATCACCATTCTGTCATTTCCCTCCTCAAGATTCCCAGCCTGGCAAAGGTGATTCAGAAACGAATGTACCGCCCCACAAATCTGTCGCCAAACCCCAGAGCCCAAAGACGAAGCCGTCCGCGCCCCCCATCCAACCCCAGTCCCCTGTACCCGGATGTCCTCCATCTTCCCCCGCCAAAGACGCCATCTTCAGAAGCATTAGCGACCTGCTTCACCTGGGCGTTATCAGTCTACCAGGTACTGTGTTTTCATTCTGTAGGACATACCGTGTCACGCAGTGTGGTCTGAGAACAATGGCTCTTTTATGTTTCCTGTCATAAAGAACACGGTCCCTTCTTCCCACAGGGAGTAGAGACAAGGCAGGCAGGGCAGTGTTGGAAGTCCATGGGGAGAGGCAGGGCTGGATGTCCCCTCTGCTGTCCGCCCAGGGGGTGTGCACAGCCCTTCTCTACCTCCACTCCATCCCCAGGTAATATCAAACGCGGATGACACTTTTTCCAGGGAGGTGACAGCGTGTTTGTGTTGGGCGTGCTTGAGCAACGGGTCCCGTTCGCACCTTATTTATTACGCGTCACTGGATAGGATAGTGACCAAACCCAAATATGTGCGATCACTTATCATGTTAATGGATTGACACTGGGTGTTTTTAATTGCTTGGCAGTCGTTTAAGTTCCACACCCACTGAGCACGTTCCAACGTTTGTGGATTTTTTTAACATCTCTTTTCACCACATGAGGGCAGTAGAGTGTTACATGGAGCTTTGGCCCAGTTTGAGCGCAGTCATCATCCTTCATTCAGACATTAACATGGCATGATTTCTGGACTTTACGTTCTAACATCTTAGCTGGCACATCTGGAGCGACTAGGCCAGGGTTCAATCTGAAATCAGGTTACAGACACAGACACTCCCAAAAAGACATTGTTCACTGAAATCCTATTGATGGTGAAGTCTGCATGTCAACTCACTCACTGGAATCTGACCTTAAAGTTAGAGGTTTTCTAAAGATATTTTGTCCTTTAACAGTCCATGTCTAACTGATTCTACAAACACAACCATCAAAGCAGATGTAGCTGAGAAGGCAACAAAATGCCCTGTCTCCTAAACATTTTGGATTGAACTAAACACAAAAGAGAAAATCCAGAGTGAAATGAAGGAGACGTTATTTACCTTCTCCATGACTATAATATATGGACATGTCCAGTCATGGTAGTTATTTCCACCTGTAGCACACGAAGGCACTGCTGTTCCTGGAGGGCTGAAAGATTTTCATTTGACCAATCAATGAACTGTTAAATTGGCACTGTTGGTCTGGTAAGTGTTTTACTAAATTGAACACACCTGGCCTCCAGGTCAGCTGAGTCCAAACTCTGCATATCCATTGGCTCTCCAGGAAAGGGGTTTCCTACCACTGCTCCAATGAGAAAAATAAGAAAAATCTTAAAATTGGGACTGTGTGATAATAGACTCCCAAATATCAAAATAGCTGAACAAATGAAAGCCACCTAGAGTGATTCATCCTAGAGGACTAGAGCTGACTGGTTTGCAGACAGACTTTAAAGCCAAATGTGTTTCATCTGCTTATACACTTTATTTGTTTTGGTAGGTAAATTGTGTGAAAACATGTTTTTTTATTTGACATTAGTATGGGGATTGAAACCATATGTCCTGTTATGAGTATAACATTTTGAGCATTCTGAAAACAGAAGCAAACCTTCTGTCTGATCTCAGGGCAGTTGTGGTTCATTAGGAGTTCATTTTTGAATAACTTCCTCAAAACTGCTTTTTTCATTGGGTATTAAGCATATTTCCGGGTGGACATCCTGTTCATGTATCTCTGGTAACCCTTTGACAGACGTTTTGGCATGATCACTGTCACACATGCTGACTTTTAAAGAACACACAGCCCTACAACTTTGGGAGAGGTCATTTTGGGGGGTTATGGGGGGTATTGACACAGGCGGGGGAAAGAGAGGTTAAACCACTGAAATAATGCCAATGTCAGATTAAATAAAGTAAGAAATACGAATGTGCATCGTTTCAGATATGCTGTGAATGAAGCCTTCCAACAGGCACCTTTTGGGATGATCCCTTTGTTATGCCTTGTGTGGGGTAATCTGCATGTGAAGAGATGTTTCGTTAGCCATCAATGGGATGCAACAAGCACGACAGTGTGGACACCTCAATGTGCCTCAACTTGCGTCCTTGTATTCGCCTAGGAAAGACGTTCGGTCCCTGGGTCTGACGGTGGTGATCGATGCCAGGAACAAGCCTCCGCCCTCCTTCTTCTACAAAGCCCTACTGATGGTTCAGGTTAGAACAAGGAGTCACTGTGTTAACTCTAAGATTCACCTTTCAACACTTAAAATCCGTCTTCCCATCTAGACTTTGAGTTGAAGAGATGGAGTGTCGTGCCATTAACGGATCGGCAGAGGATTTTACAATTTCGTAACTTAGCCGACAGTCCAATGTGACAGTCAGCAGTTAGTGCAGTTAGTCAGTGCATTCATCCCGGTAAGCGTGGTGGGACAACCACTTGTCTCAGTCATAGAAAGTTCAGCCCTCGAAAGAAAAAAGACAACGATATAAAAAAAATACTAAAAGTACTTTTTTTATATGTATTGTATTTATTTTAGATAGTCTATAGAAATGTAGAGTTTCAGAGGTTTTCTGAAAATGGGCAGGGTCAGTTGGTGTGCCAAGATAGAGAGCTGTTCTAACCAGGGTGGGATGGTCAAGAGACCAGAGTCGGCAGAACGATGAGCTTGGGTGTGACTGAGTTGTATGTTTTATGAGTTGTTTTAGACTGACATGCGGGATTCATTTTCTCAGACACGTTTTTCAGGCAGATCTGCCCAAAATGCAGAAATAATGTGATGTGCGAATTGGGCCACTGCTCCACATTTAGTTTGCAGCATGTCTGAATCCAGCCCACTGCTCTTTCAGATTCAACAAAAACTCTCTCCTCCATTTCTCCCCACTGTCTCTGAAAACCTAGTGAAAAGAGAAAGCTTGCAATTCGAACAGGTTAAATGCACCAAGAGGACATTTCTCCAGGATTAGTGCTTGTATCTGTGAGCTTAATCCTTACCCCAAACATTTGAAATGTGAACTTCCATTAAGGGACTTCAGAGCTGGAATATTTGCTCTTCCCTGTACATTACGGAAACCTATAACATTTATTTCTGCCTCTGAGACATGTTTGAGTAAGTCAAATTCCCATTTCCAGAAAGGACATTGAGAGGGAACGCATTTCAGACCATGGATAGCCTTTGTTTGAACTCATGTATTGTCCATTCCAATCCCAGGTTTTTAATTGGGTTTAAGTACTGAGGCTGATGTGGCCATTGTACAATGTTGATATCCTTGTAAATTCATCATTCCTTTGTGGATTTCGATATGGGCTTAGTATTATTGGAAATACTATCTTCGATGCTGCTTGGTAAAGTTCATTGTGCCTAAATGTTTTATCTGTTCAGTCTTATCAGTTGTGTAGAAACGATCTCATCCGTTGTGATTTTAGTGGGTGTTAAAATGCATAAGGAAAGTCAAACTATTTAGATTAGAAACAATTGGCTTTTTGCAGGATATGCCTTGCACTCTCGAGCAGTGAGTGAAAAAAAGCGAACGATCAACGTTTATGATCTACAGGAGATTGAGAACCACAGACCAAACGCTACAGATAAACTCTGAAACACCAACCGTGCGATAACACAGAATCAGCCCACAGATATTACTCGACAGACACTATACAAGCTACAGATCTGATTAGAGTAACACATCTGTGAGTGGGTAGTTCCTGGGAACTCCACTAGGCTTCATTGTTGAGGCATGTTTTCCTTGGATTTATCAAAGACTGGGTTTAAAGACGCTGGTCCGTCCCTAATGGATTTTTCGTCCAGGGACGTCGCCATATCCAGGCTTTGTTTGGTTTTTGGATCAGCCCTGGTTCTTTGTGAGTCCTGCTCACCTTCATAATCTATCATTAATTATTTGTGATTACTGCCCACTGGTCCTCTACTTGTCCACGAGTTCGCTGAAAAAATGTATTATATTGTCACACACAAAAACTTGTCAGCTCACAGTTTAAACGGCACTATGTGACACACATGTATATGATGACCTTCTATGACCCCTTGTCCGGCTTGGTCTCCATAGGAACAAGCCTTACACGCAGTCCACAGTGTGCTGCTGCTGGTGGATAAAGACACAAGTCCTCGCCCTGAACGACACCCTGGACTACAGGTCAGAGGTCACACACCCACATAGCCAGTCTTGTTTTACAGCCTGTTGCGGCGGTCTGCTGTTTAAACACGATGGGCCAGTTGAGAGGAGTGGCTATGTGACTGTTGTGCTGCTTTAAAGCATTTCGTGGACCTGTCCCTGTAGCACGGCTAACCCCTCAGCACATTCCTCCCGTCAATCAGATGGACGTGGTGACCTCTCTGAAGGCCCTGCACAAGCTTGTGGAGGGACGACAGCTAACCTCTGACCTGGGCGGGACCTTCCCCTACAGCCACTCTGACTGGATGCAGTTTCACCAGGTGGAGTAGAACTTGAGGACGTTTATTTTGCACAGGATTCTGTACATATGAGGACCTATGAAAATTTTAGCAAATTCCACTCACAGACAGACATTCTGAATGTTCTTCAGAGGTTAAGTGCATGCCAACAGTGTATCATTTGGTTAACTCATTTGTGGCTTGCTTGACCAGTAAAAAAGGCACATACTGCTACAGAGACAGGACCCTTAGGAAAAATGCTGCCTTGACATGTCCTATGTCCTTACTGACAGACAAGATTTCTAAATGTCAAGAAAATACACGTGTCATGTTTCTCACTTCTCTGCTGTTGCCGTTGCTTTTCTCATGTGTACTGTCATAACTTGTTGTGAACAGTCAATCTGAATGCACATTCACGGTACAGTGAAGGAAAAAAGTATTTGATCCTCTGCTTATTTTGTACATTTGCCCACTGACAAAAAATTCATTCTATAATCGTAATGGTTGGTTTATTTGAACAGTGAGAGACAGAATAACAGCAACTAAATCCAGAAATGTTTCATAAATTTATTTCCATTTTAATGAGGGAAAACGTTTTCTACCCCTCTGCAAAACATGACTTAGTGCCTGGTGGCAATGACAGAGGTCAGACGTTTCTTGTAGTTGGCCACCTGGTTTGCACACACATCAGGGGGATTTTGTCCCACTCCTCTTTGCAGATCTTCTCCAAGTCATTAAGGTTTCCAAGCTGACGTTTCGCAACTCAAACCTTCAGCTCCCTCCACAGATTTTCTAAGAGATTAAGGCTGGAGACTGGCTAGGCCACGCCGGGACTTTAATGTGCTTCTTCTTGAGCCACTCCTTTGTTGCCTTGGCCGTGTGTTTTGGGTCATTGTCATGCTGCAATACCCATCGATTACCCATTTTCAATACCCTGGCTGAGGGAATGAGGTTCTCACCCAAGATTTGACAGTAAATGGCCCTGTCCATTGTCCCTTTGATGCAGTGAAGTTGTCCTGTCCCCTTAGCAGAGAAACACCCCCAAAGCATAATGTTTCCACCTCCATGTTTGACGGTGGGGATGGTGTTCTCGGGGTCTTAGGCAGCAGTACTCCTCCAAACATGTTGAGTTGAGTTGATGCGCAAGAGCTCAATTTTGGTCTCATCTCACCACAGCACTTTCACCCAGTTCTCCTCTGAATCATTCATATGATCATTGGCCAAATTCAGACAGGCCTGTACATGTGCTTTCTTGTGCAGGGGGACCTTGCGGGCGCTGCAGGATTTAAGTCCTTCACAGCGTAGTGTGTTACCAAATGTTTACTTGGTGACTTGTCTAAGCTGCCTTGAGATCATTGACAAGATCCTCCCGTGTAGCTTGTGCTGATAGCTCACAGTCCTCATTGCAACTCCACAAGGTGAGATCTTGCATGGAGCCCCAGACTGAGGGAGATTGACAAGTCATTTGTGTTTCTTCCATATGTGAATAAGAGCACAATTTGTTATAACCTTCTCACCAAGCTGCCGGGCGATGTTCTTGTAACACATTCCTGGCTTGTGCAGATATACAATCTTGTCCCTGACATTCTTGGACAGCTCTTTGGCCTTGGCCATGGTGGAGAGTTTGGAATCTGATTGATTGATTGGTTCTGTGGACAGGTGTCTTTTATGCAGGTAACAACCTGAAATCCCTTTAAGACTGTGCTCATAATCTCAGCTCTTTACTTGTATAAAAGACACCTGAGACCCAGAAATCTTTCAGATTGAGATGGGATCAAATACTTATTTCCCGACATAAAATGCAAATCAATTTATAAAAAATGTTGACATGCGTTTTTCTGGATTTATTTGTTGTAATTCTGTCTCTCACTGTTCAAATAAACCTACCATTAAAATTATAGAAGATCAGTAATTTGTTTGTGGGCAAACATAGAGCAGGGGATCAAATGCTTTTGTGCGTTTTTCCTTCACTGTATTTACCAGTGTCTCATTGCCTATAAATATCGTCAGTTTCTATTGAAGCTCATTTATTAGCTTTCCGAAAACATACACTTGCCACAAAAAATGAGCCAAAATGTTATTGTGTCTAAGAGCTTGTGGTCTCTGGTGTCTACAGTTTGTTGTTGTTTTGGATGGGAATGTTCTATTAATCACTGAATAATAAATGACAATTGAGGTCTGATTTAATGCTGAAAGCAGACAGCGTTCACCGCTGCTCACTTGGTGAAAACATTTCTACACTGGCGGGACCAATATAAAAATGCATCCTCCCACTATAATGGCTAATAATGTCGGCTAAGTGTCTGAAATAAAAATATGTGGAATGAGAAGCCCCCCTGCTGCTTCCTCATTCACAGATCCTGGGTTGCTTAGTAGGCATTGGATTTGTCTTTTCTGCTTTTACATGTCTGACTCTTTAGAATCTGCAAGGACTGGTCTAAAACAATTTCAAGATAGAGATTACTTGTTCGGGCTTGTGTGCGTAGCTGTTGTATTTGTTGTTCCTGAAACAAATCACATTGGCCTTGTTTTAGGCTCAATCTAGAAACTAAAATGAATATTCAATTATTTTGTTTCAGAAATTGGTTTCCTTCTTGTCAAACTTGCAAGGTGCAGCTGATTTACTACAAAGAGCAATCATGAATATTGATGGAAATCCAAAAATCGACACCACCCAGGTAGCTGCAGTTTCATGAAGTAACTCCAGTTTGTTAAGTTGATATTATCAAGTTTAATACATGATTTAATCAAGGCTGAGTTTTTAGCTTTAGGTTGTTTTATCGTTCAGGATGTGCAGCTGTGTATTGAAGATCAGAAGGCGTCAATGAAAGACGTACTGCAGGACGCCCGATTGGTTTCTCTACAGAGAGAAGGTGGAGCCACCCTTGCCAGAATGAGGAGAGAAGAGTATCGATTTGCCAATTCTGACGACTACAGGTATGTTATTCATTTTATTTGACCTATATTAAACTAGGTAAGCCAATTGAGGACACGGAAGTGCTGACTTTAGTGGTGACCAGTGTGAGGAATACACCAGAGCATTCAGTTTGGTAGGCTAATGTTTAGGAGTGAGCTGAGGTACAGGGGGCATTTGCCTGAGGAGGACTTGCAGATTAACTGTTACAGTGATTCTGACGTTGTGTTCGAAGCAAGAGCCAGTTCACCAGAGGGTAAAGATCACAACAGCACGTGCTGTAGGGGGCACTGGTGGGCCTTGTGTTAAACTACATCTAATTTATTGAGGGGAATATTAACGGCAACCCTGGTAATTACATGAGCAAATTTCAGGAACAGCGCGGTTGTCATTTTCACAGACGTATTGCTCTTAATCAAATTCCTTTGTTTCTGTATAACTGATGTGAAGCATTTATAGACATGTAATTGGTGCCGTCACATGACTTCTCTGAAAAGGTAATAGCCCTCAATGGCTGTCCCCTTGGCAGCAGCCATTTAACAAAGTAAATCATGTAAATTGTGGGCTGTTGAGGACAGGGAGGAATGTCTGCTAACTTTGACCTTTCACTCCATGGAGTTGAGGACAGGGAGGAATGTCTGCTAACTTTGACCTTTCACTCCATGGAGTTGAGGACAGGGAGGAATGTCTGCTAACTTTGACCTTTCACCCCAGGGATGCCTTGGAGTCAGTGACAGTCTTATACAACCAGGTGGAGGAGAGAGTCCACACACTGGTGATGAGGTCCAATGAGTCACTGCAGCACCTGGACGTCCTGCTAAAACTCAGAGAGGCGGAGTCAAAGCTCAACACGGTTGGTCTGGAGCAGCTCCTTACAGTACATTAGCATGGCCCCGTGGCTCCCCTACTTCCCATGTACTGTCCATTCCAATGTTGTTTGAGACTTGGACTCAGTATACTGTGTAGAACTGGGTTTCATTCATCACAGAGGATAGGTGCCGGCTCCTGCTTGCATATTTCAAATTTAGAACACGACATTTTTAAAATGCATTTCCACTTGGTTAAGCAAAAGTCTACCTT
This sequence comes from Esox niger, assembly GCA_016801105.1. Lineage (NCBI taxonomy): Eukaryota > Metazoa > Chordata > Actinopteri > Esociformes > Esocidae > Esox > Esox niger. The sequence continues at coordinate 19,657 of JACXGJ010006209.1, forward strand.
CTGATGAATAATTGTCCACTTGAATGTGCATCCTGTAGGCCAAGGTGTGGTTCGATACAGAAGGAGAGCAACAACTGAAGGGCAGTGACCCAAGCGAGGACACCCTGGAGAGTGTCAACCAAACTCTTCAGCAATTTGCCTCCTTCCTCTCTCAGGCCAAGGTACAACTCAGCTAGGGTTAGGGGATACAGGAGGTACATATTGTTAGAAATCAGCCATGTCGTATAGTGGTAGTAATAATAACTCGCGTACTCGGTTGTCAAGGGAGAGAGTAATTCAATTGTTTATTGCAGCATATTGATAGTCTATTAGCACATGATGTTACAGGCTCAAACTCTTCCCTACTCTCTCAACTGGAATGTGGGGTACGAGCTGTTAAATATCTTGAGGGGTGTGTTTACCTAGCAAAGCCAAGACCCTAACCCCCACACCAAATGGTCTATGCATACATTCCTGTGGTTACCAGAGCCCAACAGGCCGAATCTTAACTGTCTGTTATTCTCAACATCTAGGCACAATCACTTCTAATGAACCATACATTCATATTGTAGTTGTTAATGCTCAGATCCTACATTCCCCCCTATCAAACATTTAAAGAAAAACATTACATGTTTGATAAAACATTACAAGTACAATTCAATTCCTAATGAAAAGAAAAGGCCCATACACTTATGTTACAAACTTAGACAAAACAACAATAGGCACAATCACTTCTAATTAACCATACATTCATATTTTAGTTGTTAATGCTCAGATCCTACAATATGAAATATTCATGTCAGTGATCCAGAATGGTTGTAGGCTTTCAGGGGGGCGAATCCTTAGTATGGGGCTGTCCGACCCTGTTCCTGGGGAGATACTGCCCTGTAGGTTTCCTGTACGACCCTCAAGAGAAACCCTGCAGGATGGTAGATGGTCAGGATCAGGGTTAGCCAGACCTGCCTTTGTAGAATGCAACTCAGATGTTCGTGGGGACCTTACCCATTGGCATAGGTTAAGGATGAATGCAAAAGTACAAAGTTATGTGGAAATTTACATGATGACGTTTGAAACCTAAGATGCATTTTATGCACCCACAGACACTAGGTGGAAATTAATTCCATCTCATCCTTTGCAGATTTATGTTCCTTTAACTACATTGTTTTGATATAGCGATTAATCACTTATGTCCTATATGTCCACAGCTGCTCGGAAAACTGTCAGATTTCCACAGAAGGATGATCCTGTAATTTATGTTCCCATGTACTTATCAGAGCTTGCGTAATGTGCAGATGGGGAGGGAATGTAGCCGAGGTGGGAGTTCAGTTAACTTCATTTTGCTATTCATCACAGGAGAAAAAACAACACACCTTGACACTAATGATGGAGGTTGAGAAAATTCTGGGTTCCACCAACCCAGAGAGAGAGGTTTTTCAGACCATGCTGAATACTTTGAAATCGAACATGGCTGACTTTCTGCTGCGTGCTGAGAAAAGACGTACCGACCTTGAGAACATGATGCACGTCTACCACTTCTGTAAAGAGGTTAGTTGAGCAAGACAATGGTTCTGTCCAAATTCTCTGGAAAGTACGAATCTATTCCCCTTCAACTCCACAGAAGTGCAAAAAAGTAGATCATTTTAATAAGATTCAACAAATTAAATCTAAATGTTATTGATATTAACTCTGCTTAAGTTCTCACAAAATACTATTTCTGTTTTACATTTTTTCCTTCATACATTATTTACATTATACCCCTTTCTTCTGTGCTTTCCGTCTTGTGATGTCCAGTTGGTTATTATAACCTTGCCTAGTTGCATGGAAGGAAGACATCTTAGAGTGTATGGACAGAGGTCAGTTGGCCAATAACAGAAAGGTTGCAAGATCAAATCCTTGAGCCGGCTGGACAGTTAAACCTTACTACTCCCCTGGTAGTCATAGTGACACCTCCCCATACCTCTCAGAAGAGCTGGGTTAAATGAGGAACTTGAATATCGTTTGGAATATCTTCCCTTTTTAACCTCCAGACACCAGAGTCCCCATTCAAGACATGCGTCAGAAATCACCTCTGAAATAACACTGCTCTCTGTTCTGCTTTTGTAGGCCGTTGCCTTTGCCCGTGAATCCAGACAGTATCTAGAGGAGGTAGAGACGGGCCGCTGCTCTGCCAGAGCCGGTCTAAACACACTTATGATCTACAAGGAGAAATTGGCTGACTGCTTTTCAGCCCGACACTTTCAGAATGTGAAAGCCAAAGCCGGCAGCGCGAGGGGCTCAGGGGGGATGAGGTTGTGGAATGCAGCCTGGATCCAGTGCCGGGAAGTCAGCCAGCGACTGGGGGAGGCACTGGAGCAGTGGGGGGACGCAGCTCATAAAGACGGGCAGCGGTCCACAACTGAAGAGGTGAAGATGGAGGAGGATGAAGAGGTCCTTCAGTCTGTCATCCTGGATTCATCCTCTCCTCCATGCAGGGCCGAAAAGGCCAATAACTCAGGGATGGGCAGCTGGGACCAGGCAGAGAGCGGGTCCAGCAATGGGTGGGAAAGAGTTCATGTCAGATGTTCTAACCTCCCGTTCAAAGCGGACTCCAAGAGGAATTCAGGACCTGAGGTGCTCACTGGTCCCCAAGATGGAGTAGGAGCCACAGGGAGGCGACACAGTGAGGCAGACCTCAAGAAGGGGAATCCAGTGGGTGGGGCTGAGGTGTTTCCATGGCAACAAGGTGCTTTGGGGCGGTCCCTGAGCGAGGGTTCCTGCATCAGTATTCTCCTGTCCTCCGAGTGCAGCTCCACAGCCCCGTTGCTGGCGAAACACTCCCAGTCTCGGCCTTTAGTGGTGTCATGGCACAACCCTCAGCATTCTAATGATGTATCACGTGAGGGAAGTTTCCGTTCCGGTCAATCTTGCTGTGACACAAATGACGACAGGGGTGGTGACAGAGAAGATCGTGACCCCGTGGATGTGTCTTTCTCTGACTGTACTGGTGTCACAGTTAGTGACAGGACCCAGGAGCCCTCATCAGTATCTGACCTGCAAGCTGAGGAAAATGCGAACAATGTCCTGTGAGCAGTTGCCCTCTCCCTTCTCAACACATTCCTAAAATGACTTAATTCACACACAAGCAGAATACCATTAGTCACCAAGCTGTTGTCAATATGAAATTGCAACTTGGTCTCAGAGGAGTATTTTAGGTAAATCTTTGACAACCGAATTCGTAAGATATATTACGCTAGGTAAAGTAACATTACAGTAATCATACAGAAAATAAAAATAATAAGCCTTGATCCAGGGACCTTCTGCTCCAGATAGGAGGCAATTACTGGTGTTACAACATCAATATGTTGACAGTGATTTTCTTTCTAACCCTAACCTAAACCCTAACCTTAACCCCAGTGCTGTGATACCTAGCCTTAACCCAAACTCTAACCTGAATCAAAGAACCAAAGTGCTGTGGTACCTAACCCATACCAAATCTTAACCTATCCTTTTTCGTTTTCTAACCTTACCCCAAACCTTAACCCTAACCGTAACCCCAGTGCTGTGATATTTAGCCTTAACCCTAACCTTAATTCCAGTGCTGTGATACCTAACATATAACCTTCAAATGCATTTCATACATATCGTAGCAACCTTGGTAAGGCCACTACTCATTCTCTGATATCCATATACATTGTGAGGAGCAGCGTGTAGGGCGCCCGCCTTCAAGTACGAATGTTGCCGCTTTGAAACACAGCTCGTTTGTTTCGTGCAAATTTGGAATGAATGATATGTTTTTGTACCATTCGTAAAATATTACACATTGGTCTGCCGTTTGTGTCATGTCATACGTTTTAATAGCATTCATAACACATTATATTACCGTTTGTAAGATATCTTTTAGCTAATTCTTAATGTATTGTACGTTTTAGTTGCGCATTGTAATGTACTTTAACGCAAAGTGACTTGTCATACGAAGTCGGGTGACATGGATTTACGTAAAATAGTCTACGTCGTCCCCTGAGAACAGGTTGCAACCTCAAATGAACAGCTAAAGTATTGTTATGGTTAATATGTTTTGATATCATGCTTATGGAAAAAATATATTTACAGCAAAGTCTCATTGACAGCATGCCGGCTCAGTAGAAGTGGGTTTTAGAGAGGATTTTCCCCACTGGAGAGTCATTAAGTATTAGTCATTTTGCAGACACTTATGTAGAGCAGGTAAAATACCGAATAAGGTATAAGCATCTTGCTCAAAGACAGGACAGCAAATTGTTCGCCTTTTGGTACCAGCCAGATGCTGGAACTGCCAAGATATCTACTACCACAGCGAAGATGGTGTCATTTCGAGTCTGTGATAGATTTCAGATTGAATAAATCTGAAAATAAAGGAAGTTTGAGTGCAACCCATAAGATCATTATCTTGTCTAAATGAATCATCAATAGTTGCCTGAATCCTTCGCAATATGTTCAGTCAGTTTGCGAAACCAGCCATAGTTCATTTGAATGTCCCCTAAAGATGCAGACAAACTGTTGACTCAAACATTGTTATGCAACAGCGTGCTAGGGTTCTAAATATGGTTAGGTAAGAGTAAGGAGAGAAATCTTAAAGTTAGCAAATGAATATCTCAATTTCTCCACCCTAATAGTCCTAAATTGCTGTTTCCCGTGTGGATAGGAAACTGCAGCGGATCATGGAGGAGCTTTTGATGACGGAGAAGGAGTATGTGCGATCTTTAGGGTATGTCCGGGAGCACTACTTCGCTGAGCTGGAGAGACCTGATGTGCCTCAGGATCTACGGGGCCAGAGGGGGAGTATATTTGGCAACCTGGAGAAGCTCCATGACTTCCACCATCACCACTTTCTTAAAGAGTTAGAGGGGTGTCTTCAAGAACCCTTCAGGGTGGGACGTTGCTTTCTACGACACGTAAGCGGCCACAGCTAAAAGAAAACACATTATTTCCTTTTTTGACAGGAATTCAGTTTAAAATGGGTTTACAGGTTTTGTTTTCAAACTGCTCTGTCACAAAATAAAACGTATCATCCTAATCACGATTTCAGTGTGTTCATTCAGATTTATACTGTGGAAATATATTCCCATTTCAGACCAAACTAGGCCTTTAATCCCTACGTTCTACCACGGTCATCAGAAAACCTTTACTGGTAATAATAAAGGATGTAGACAGAACCATTTAAAATTGTTTTTCCTTCCCAGAGTGAGAGCTTTGGCCTGTATGCTCTATACAGCAAAAACAAGCCCCAGTCAGACAGCTTGCTCGTCAGCTATGGCTATGACTTCTTCAAGGTATTGTAAGACCGTCCAAAATAACAATAATAGTAAATATAGCAAGTCCCATACAGCAATACTGTCTCCTCCATTTTTCAATGACACTGAGTGTAGTGTATGACATTCCTGCTAAGACAATCTTAAATGTATAGCCTAAGTCAGGCACTGACAATGTCATTTCTAGTTGACATCTTTGGTAATCTGTAAATCCTCCCAAAACCATAGCAAAAGCAGCTGCAGCTGGGCGACAAGATGGACCTGTCGTCGTACCTGCTGAAGCCGGTGCAGCGGATCAGCAAGTACAGCCTCTTGCTGCAGGACATGGTGAAGGAGTGCGGTCCCCACAGGCTCCGCGAGAAGGCCGAGGTCCAGCAGGCCCTGGAGGTAATCCAGTTCCAGCTACGCCATGGCAACAACCTTCTGGCCATGGATGACATCCAGGACTGTGATGTGAGTGTTTGGGGTCGACAGCAGTTGTTCAATTAAATGTGCTGATGAAGACTTTTGAGCAGTGTTTTGGAGATTTGTTGTCACAGTGCTTTTGCACTGACGTGGGCTATAGACTAAAGCTCGATCAAAGCTGGAACTCTATTCCTCAGGCATCGCTAGCTAAACATTTTGGGCGAAGAGTGGACAGGAAAGTGGATAATGACCTGTTTAAATGTGAGGACAGCACAGTTTCTGAGGGAAGGTTTTCTCTGAAACAAATGTGTTCGAAATGCCAGTTGTCTGTCTCATTCTATATGTCCAAGTTTCAACATTTTCTTAGTTACAACATATGCGTCGTAATGTTCTGACGTACATCCGCTCATAAACAATGCAGTAAAATACAGTTACACATTGCTAAAAATGTCTTCACACTAGCATTTGTGTACATCATTGTTTGCCTGTTGATTTTTTGTACACACCAGATGCAATCAGGATACTGAACCGCATTTCAACCAGCTTTCAAAATGATATTTCTCTACCCCCAAAATTAACTTGGGTGGAATCAGACTGACATTGGCTGATGTTGATCATTTAATTCAATAAGACTGGTGTTGATTGTTCAAATCAATAAGGTTGGTGTTGATCATTTACAGTTAAGCCCAAAAGTATACATACCCAAGTCCAATTTTGAGATTTAGTGAATTTTTATTTGACTAATAGGTTTCTTCTGCCTGGAAATAGCATAAACAAGTGACAAAACATGGTAAGGCATTGTGCTGGAGATACAAATAATAACTTGTTGTTTTTAGCCATGACCTGCAGTTGACTAGTAACAGACTAGAGAACTACTGTTGTTCAGCTGTTCAGATTTTCACAATTTATTGAGAACTTTGATCTTTGATAGATGTCGTTCATCAAGACCCGAAGCGTGATTTAAATGCTCCATTGATTTTCTGAGCAGTGTATATGGTCCACACGGTGCAAAGAAAGGTGAAGTTAATGAAGTCACGGTTTTGATAACATCATTTAACATGTCAGAGGGAGAGATCTGATTTGGAATTGGAAAGCCATGGGGTTTTATTAAGGATTTCTTTGTTGATCTAGTATGAGTAATCCTGACCCTAGAGATAACCGGGTCAAGATAAATTTGTGCTATGTAAATGTCAAAGATCTGGTCCACTCTGACGTATACTGACTAACACACGAGAGAGATTATGCCTCATGTGATCTGGATATTAGTGACCATTGTCCTATCGGCTTTGTGAAAGATGGAAGGATTCCTTGAGCCAAATCTCAATATTAATGTATATAACCTTTAATGTGTTTATGAGTAATCAGAAATAAAATTGTGATTGATGGGGTCAAATGTGTTTTAATGCATAAAGGGGTACATCAAGGCATAATTCTGGGACTGCTGTTGTTCAGGATGTACTATATATATACAGCTCCGGAAATAATTAAGAGACCACTGCACATTTATCTTTCCTGAGGTGTTCAGTTTGCAGTGGTCTCTTCATTTTAACCCTTCTGTTCCTCACTCAAAACCTTCCTTTTCAACCATTATGGGAAAAAAGAAAAAGATGCAGAGATTTCTTATTTTTTTCCAGAGCTGTACATTACATTGGAGATACTGTGAAATAAATAATTCAAATTTAGAGTAGATTCCTGCTTAAAAATCTGTTTTTGGTTGTAGAAAATAGTTTGAGACACTTTTCCTTTTTTGCTTACATTTTAGATAACAATCAAATCACCAAAGTGGCATCAATAATTTCATTATTATCAGTAAAGAGCAAAGAGTCAAAAGCAATATGTTGTGGCAACAAGGTGGAGGAACTGTTCAGGGATTTGTCTGTTTTCCAGAATTTGGACAGATGGCCCTCACAATCAGATAGTGTTTACGTAGTATTCGGTTGTTTAAAAGTATGAGTCAAAACTTGTAGCTGCTTTTCTAGTTTGGGCCCACAACATATTTGTTTATGATTAGCATCAGATATGTCCTGAGTGAACTAGGGGTTTAATCAGAATTTTGACATAACTCAAACAAACGATAGGGCAGCAATCAGTAATATCTCCCTGTAATAGACCATTGGCCAAATATTTAACAGGGTCTTTTTTCAATACCTAATCAATATAGGCTGTAATAGGTTGGACTGTGTTGGCTTAATGACTAGCTGGGTAATATTTAGCTCAATACAGAAGTATTTTATACTATCTGAATCATATTACCCAGCCCCAATTAAAATCTCCAAGGATTATTACTTCAGATGCTAAAATAAATGAGGCTATTAACTTGTTTGTTTGTTATGGATACATTTCTCCACAGAGGATTTTTGCAAAGTGCTAGAGCAGTAACATTCAACATATGTCAAAAGTTATACATTATATATTTTTTACAGCATGAAAACACTGGAATTAGAACTAGGTAAAACTACTTTAAATTTTCTTCCGTTATAAGGTTGAAGCAGTTTAAAAAATATATCTTAGGCTTAAATGCCTTTTACCCCTTAATTAATTGAACGTTGAAGGAACAAGTCTGCAAGTCTGCTGTTATGTATTCATATGTGTTTATTTGATTTGTGAAATTGTGCTTTTAAATTGTTGCAATATTTATATAATTTCAGTGTGTGTTGACTTCTATCATGAACATTAATGTTATTATATTGGTTTTTTTCTGCAGGCTGTTTACAGATAACAAATAACTTGATCCTGATAATATTTTGCACATTGTCATCAAAGGATGTAATGAATGAGAGGGGATTTCTTTTTCATATGTTCAGCGGAATGATAACAATGGAATGTCTTATATGTTTAAGACATTCCAGTGTTATCAAAGGAAAACCTTCATGGATGTTTGTACTGTATCGGCTCCAGGTTGTCTCTTTCATATGATCACCCTTCTTTCATCTTAATTTTATCATGCTTGGAATGGAAGATAAGAATTTATAGACCTATTAATCATTTAAGAACTGTTTTGCATGTTTTGGTTGATAATGATTGATAATGACTCATACATTTAATTGGCCTCAGCTCCTGTTTTCACTCATGTTTAAAGCATTAGTTGGTTCTGATCTTTTTATACTGAACATCTTGTGTATTGGAAGACCAACCTGCAAGACCTATGTGCTTTTATTATAAATCCAACGTGAAGTTTATACTATTTTTTATAGGTCAACTTAAAGGAGCAGGGACAACTGATTCGTCAGGATGAGTTTTTGGTGTCCTTCAGAAAAAAGAAGTGTTTCCGACACATCTTCCTATTCCAGGACCTTGTCCTCTTCAGCAAGACCAAGAAGACTGATGTGGGCAATGACACATATGTCTACAAACAGTCATTCAAGGTATGCAGTCAGTCTGTACACATCACAGCCCCATATAACCCAGTCAGTCTGTACACATCACAGTCACATATAACCCAGTCAGTCTGTACACGTCACAGCCCCATATAACCCAGTCTGTCTGTACAAATCACAGCACCATATAACCCAGTCAGTCTGTACACATCACAGCACCTTATAACCCAGTCAGTCTGTACACATCACAGCACCATATAACCCAGTCAGTCTGTACACATCACAGCACCATATAACTCAGTCAGTCTGTACACATCACAGCACCATATAACTCAGTCAGTCTATACACTTCAAAGCCCCATATAACCCAGTCAGTCTGTACACATCAAAGTCCCATATAACTCAGTCAGTCTATATAATTCACAGCCCCATATAACCCATTCAGTCTATACACTTCACAGCACCATATAACTCAGTCAGTCTGTACACATCAAAGTTCCATATAACTCAGTCAGTCTATACACTTCACAGCCCCATATAACCCAGTCAGTCTATACACTTCACAGCACCATATAACTCAGTCAGTCTGTACACATCAAAGTCCCATATAACTCAGTCAGTCTATACACTTCACAGCCCCATATAACCCAGTCAGTCTATACACTTCACAGCACCATATAACCCAGTCTGTCTGTACACTTCACAGCCCCAGTTTATGAGCAATTTTTGCAACAATGGTTTCACTTCCAGTCTATTTCCCTGTATTGTATTTGTGAAACAATATGACCTATATACAATCCTATATTGCCAAAGAAGATTGCGCTCACCGCAGGTGCCCAAATTCAAATTAATGCTTACACAGTAAAATCCCCACGTTTAGGTTTTCATTAAAAGTCTTGACAAGTTGAATATATTTCAAATACCACATTTGTCCTGACAGACCTCTGACCTCGGCATGACCCATAACTCAGGGGACAGTGGGTTGTGTTTTGAGATCTGGTTTCGAAGGAGGAAGTCCCAGGACACGTACACCCTGCAGGCTGTGAGCAGGGAGGTGAAGGAGGCTTGGACTAAAGACCTGGAGCACATTCTCTGGGACCAGGCTGTACACAACAGAGGTCAGAGGTCACTCCTGAGATTAACCAGACTGTTAGATCTTTCAAAATCGCCACAGCTTGACATTTGAGTGTTGTTACTGGGTCTCTCCCCTAACATGACCAATGTCCTAAATATTTCTGCCTCCTTTAGGACAGCCGTAATGATCTCCCTGCCCTTATTTCTGTCCATGGGAACACAGTCTGCTTCACTGGACTCAGCTGGGTCATTTAAGTCATTGTTTCAATTTTGGAACTGTGGTTGCTTTTTTCCCAGAGATCCGAATGCAGGAGAGGGTGTTCATGGGTATTGGCAACAAGCCATTTATGGACATCCAGCCTAGCGACGCGGCCATCAACGACAGGGCGGTTAACTGTGCCCTGATGGGAAGAGGTGCACTAACATCGCTTGCTATAGAAAATCCATTAGGAACAAATACAAATCAGTCAGTATTTTTCATCCTTTCCTTCGTTGTCTTATTCTCATCCTGTTTTGTTCCATTTCATCCAGAGTCCAAAGCGTTGTGTGTCTCAGGGACTTCTGGCTCACATTGTGGGTTTCCTGTGACGCGGCCAAACTCCATTGGCTCAGGGAGCTGTTCTTCGTCTTTCGGTAGCCACTCCTCTTCCTCTTCGGGAAGGGGGTCATTGTCGCCCCTTGTCGGGGGCTACTTGTGTGGCCCGAAGCTAAGGGGGGCAGCTGGAGGTCAAGGGTCTCCTGTCGTCCTGGAGGAGGATGACATGGACCAGGAGAGGGGGAGTCAAAATCTTCTGAGTGAGTGGCCTAAATAAAGATGCTAGCATGTTTGAAATGTACACCTTATGATTTGGGGGATTTGAATGTTATTTTCTGAATTTCTGAAGATTTGGTAATTTGGTGAAAAGAAAAACAAAGCAGGAATTTGGTGCCTGTCTTAGAAATTTGTTCGTAAGAATGTTTTTCTTAAAGATTAAGACACAGCTGTTATTACATCAGACTTTAGTGTTTCTCAGAAATGTCCTGTGTGCTCTGAGTCACTTTCCCACCAAAAGATTATGAGGATTTTGCGTTTCCCCCGGAAAATGTCTATTTCTAGAAAGTACCTGACCTCATACCACAGTCCAAAATAAAGTAGCCATGATGAACCCTATTGTTGTCACGTCCTGGCTATGCCCCTAGCCATCTTTGCGCTGGCTGGGGCCATAGCCAGGACATGGCCAGAAGAGGTGCCTCTAGGCACCTCTATGTGCTTTGGTCTCCCCAATTGGAGGCAGGTGTTCGTTATTGCCTCCAATTGGGGAACCTATTTATGTTGAATGTTTGCACACAGTTGTGTGGTTCATTTTGGTTCGCAGCCGTAGGCTATGCATGCCAAGTCATCGTGTCTGATTTAAGTTTGTAAGTTTGTTTGTTTCTGTTGTGCCTTCTTGTTTTACTAAACATGGATTACTCCAACCGCCGTTCTGCCTCTGCCAATCTGTCCTCAAACCGGACTCATGACAATTGTTCCACAACCTTCCATTTGGGTATCAATAACTGACATAATATTTTACCACTAGACAATAAATAACTAATCACATGCACAGGACAAGGTTTTCCCAGTCTTTTGTGTGCTGCAGTCTGGCTATTGGAAATGCCGCAAAGCAGACCAAGGACTGCCAGACAGAAAATGAATAGAGTTTGGGAATTTCCTTTATGGCGAGTGACCTGTTTTTCATTATTTACTATTGAATAAATTATTGAGCTAAAATAGTATGTATATTGTCAGTGAACTGAGAAGCCCCCCCCCCCCCATTGTAAAGCATACCAGAGCAGTGCAGCTTCGTCTCAGTAGTCATAACAGAGGGGTGGTACCCCGAAACCTACACTCTGGGCTCTTTTATGGAAAAGGTCCCTGGCCACTTAACCCATTCATATTGACATGAGGTCCTGTGTATGCCCCTCCCCTTTTCCAGTGGGCAGCTCGGAGTCGTCTGGCGAGAGTGTGAGCGGCTTCAGCAGCTCCGGATACAGCTGCCACTCTGTTCCCGGCGGAGACGGGGACGACGCCTCTTCAATGTGCGCCTCGGTCGTCAGCCTGAAAGACTCCCCGGCCAGCCAACCCGAACGCGACTTACACAAGACCAAGGGACCCACCCGGTCTACAGAGAAAACCAACGCTCCCGCGATCCCGCCCAAACCGCCGGCTCTGACCAAGGAACCTCCCATGGTGTGATTTCAGAATTACTATTAACTGAGTGGATTTTCTCTTGAGGGTTATATTCCGGGCTTTGCGTACACAGGCAGCAGATTTGTGATTTCCCCCACTACTAATTAGCATAATATATCATTAGACTGGCTCTGAAAGAGATCTGACACAAAGATTTTGTTTTGTTACAATATAGTTACTGGAAAACATGAATGGACTGGGCTGCTACATACCTAACAAAAATATAATAATTCATGTCATTTTTATGTATGAGTTCAATTTTCTGCTCTTTCAGTAGAAACTCTCTCCTCTGTCTTTCCTACTGTCTCTGTAACAGAGCATAATACTGTATATCTTACTGAATGGAATGTCATAGAGAAGTAGTATTTTTGCTCACAGTCATTCTTTCTAAAATAAAAAGTAATCAGCTAGTTTTTCAAAAGTAACTGTCATCCGATTCCAATAATTTGATATACTACACTGAGTTTCACGAAGTGCAGTGCAAACTGAATTGGGCTCTGCATCGATGTGGTGCCGGCCTGGGATGTGATTTTAGAACTGTGTATTATTCTCCTGATCTGAATCTCCCATCTGCTTCTGAATCTCTGTCTTTTTCTGCATTACATACAAAACCAGGAAAGGAACCAGGCTAGCCTAGTTCAGCAGGCCCGCAATTAGAAGCGATAAATGTTGTCGCCCTTACTTGATTCGAACCTGGGTTTCAAAGGGAGTGGATGTGTCTTTAACCGCTACTCGCCTGTGCTATACATTTTCGCCATGTTTTATAGCAACTCCTCATTAGATTTTGTCAGGTAGTAACATTACATTTGAATATTTCGCTAGACACCATTACGCATTGGGTTAAACTGACTAACCTTTCTTTTTGTGGTGTAGATTACCTCCACAAATAGCATCTAAGAAATGTATTGATTTTACCACTGGCCGTTTTAACAGCTTGGTAGGCAGTAATAGGCTTACTAGTTTTTCTTTAATGCGTGCATGACATTGATACAATAACCTATTGGTTGCAGATCCGCCTCTCTAACCAATACGCTATTTAACAAGGGTCGGTTGGTCAGACACATTTGCTCATCCTTGCCAGCTCCACTTACGCAAAAAGTATGAAAATGCTTTCAATTAGGTAGATCTGCCACATGAATTCAGAGACTAAAATAATAATAATGAAACATGCAATCTGGCATCTCCACAGGTACAAAAAGCTGTCATTGGAAAGTCAACGGAGGTTTGAGCCTGGTATGTTTTTCTAATGTAACTATACACAATCCACTGGTTGATCTTTTTCTTTTTGTATGTCTGGGTCCTTCCGACATAATTGCATACTATATATAAGTTCTATGTTTTATTTTACACATGTATGTTTTATTTTTTCTGTCGTATATTATCGATTACTGCCTAACACTCCATATAAATTTGTCTTCACAGATTTGGACATTTCCATTACAGACGGACAGATTGGACTTTTGTATTGTTTAAAAGGGATATTAATGCACATATGTTAATGTAATCTGCTTTTATTACTGTTTTAACTGACCACTAAACTGACAAGAAGATAATCTCTATTTTTACTGTTTCACATACTGTAGTTAGGCCTGTATCCGTATGTTGTATTCTATTGCAATTTAAACATGTCTGATTTGTTTTGGGTAAGACGTGCATTCAGCATTATTCCCACTGTCCTCTCAGATACAATCCAGTAAATCCAATACAGGGACGATATGGCATTAGCTTCATATAGCCTAACACAGGACATTATTAACTTTCTCTGGTGGGGTCTTCAACCGAGACTAGCAATGTTACGTGAACACGAACAGATATTTTATACTACACTGCACCGTCACCATGTACACAATTTTCATTTTTCAAGAATTTAAATAAACTGGTTTTGTTAAATGCGTAAACTGGTTTTGTTAAATGCGGTAACACGTTGTATGTGTTGCGATCAATTTAAATAGTGGTTTTGATAAATGCAGCAACACGTTGCATGTGTTGCGATCCCCGTCTTCTGGACCGATGCATCGGATGGAAATGTCACACCCGTGCAGATTTCCGCCGGGTCAGTAACACGTGCTCCGTCGGTTTTATTCAGATCTGTTTCATGCTCTCTTTCGCTGGGTAGAGGAAAGATGCAGTTCTGGCGTAAAACGGCATTTCCACTTGCCCGGCTCCTGCTAGACAGAAACTGCGGTTGTGGTACATCAGATGCAGTGACGATATTACAGTAAACCGAGCCTGCTGACGAGTTAATCGGTCTACGGGTTAAGAACACTGACTGTACTTGCAAAACCAAACATGTTTTAGCAAAAGAAACAGGCTTTAGGCTGTTGCCCTCTGCCATCTATTCAGCCAGTGGAGCCGTGCTGAGATCTGTCCAACGTTTTTTTGTTTTAATGCGGAAGAAAACTTATTGGCAAGATTAAATGAATGTTAACTGGTGTTTGCTCGTAATCTTAAAATTTTCATTGCTGTTATTATTTCCTTCGGGCATGGCATTGTGGTGTTGAGGTTTGATGATACCAAGTTCCTTGTTCTAATTAACATAATCAGTGATCACTACTAGCTACATGTCAATCCAAATCCTCAACACAGAGTTCTTCATGCTTCACCTGTATGTAAATTCCAGAGTTTTGTGTGTGTTTTGTATTTTCTTCTGAGATAAGATAACACGAAATGTTTAGTATTAGGTTTCTGTTTTATTTTATTTATCTGAAGTTAATTGAAATGATCCTTTATATAGTTTGTTAGTGACAAACAGTTTTTTCTGTAACTTGGCTTTATGTTCACACGGGTGCTCAATCATGTTTCTTTAGAAAGCGGTTGAACATTACAAAATGTGCCTGGAAACCTGTGGAAGTCAAAAGTTCAGTAATAAAATGAGCATGTCTCACAAACTGTTAACTACATTTTTCAGACACATATCCCAATGACAACTTGATGTATTAGTAACATACAGAATTTGTTTGATTTGGTCTGGTAAAAAAACTGTCTAACAATAATCTTTTGTATTTGTTACATACTTTTCAAGAACCTCACCTACCAATACATTGTCACCAATCTTGCTAAGTTTATTTGCTCTTACACAAAGCCACTGCCAAGCTTCTTTGTCATGAATCATCTCTCTCGGGTTATTCAACCAGAAACCATCACACAGTACAGCTACAGTTTAAGTAATGATAATACAAAAAAAAAGAATTCTAAATACATTTGTAAATTGTGTTTATCTAACTCAGGGCGGTGAATATTAATAATGAAAACAATCCTAGCCAATCAGGGAAGCAGATAACCAAAGCTGATTACAGGTGTCCAGACCTTGTTTAGACAGCAGAGCAAGTTTTACTAAGTAACGTGTCCAGCTGTGCCTTATACAAATCCAGCGATTCTGTAGCACTGACATTAACTGGAAGTGTGTTCCAAGGCCAATGAACTTTTAGCCTGCTGAGGGGTGACAGACACATACAGTGGTCTGCAAAAGTTTGGGCAACCTTGTTAATTTCCATGATTTTCCTTCATAAATCGTTGGT
>JACXGJ010006210.1:0-35418 GCA_016801105.1 Esox niger
GCCCTGCATGACCTGGGAGAGGACAAACATATCAACCAGGAGACAACCCATACCAGGCCCTGCATGACCTGGGAGAGGACAAACATATCAACCAGGAGACAACCCATACCAGGCCCTGCATGACCTGGGAGAGGACAAACATATCAACCAGGAGACAACCCATACCAGGCCATGCATGACCTGGGAGAGGACAAACATATCAACCAGGAGACAACCCATACCAGGCCATGCATGACCTGGGAGAGGACAAACATATCAACCAGGAGACAACCCATACCAGGCCATGCATGACCTGGGAGTGGACAAACATATCAACCAGGAGACAACCCATACCATGGCCTGCATGACCTGGGAGAGGTCATGTTGTCTCTGTATATACACAATATAACCAACATCAGGCCGTGAACCTGACAGCTTTGACATGGGAGAACAGACGCGACGCCCGAGGAAGAACGTCAGAGTAATAGCACTGCTGATATGCTCATACTGAATGTAATCCTGTTTCCCCAAAAAGTAATATATGCATGCAATTTCATGCAATGGTGCAATGGCTTTTCAGACCCATATACACCCTGGGACACTAGGAATAACGGCAGGAATCCCAGTAATAGAATGACTTAATGAAAAGCATTTAACATAAGAAACAAACATGTATGTGTATTGAACATTAAGGAACTGCCTTGCTTAAGACAGAGGGCATGGCTAAGTAGGAGAGATAATTATAGCAAACTATAAAACCGACATTACAAATGGCTCAGATGTTTCAAAATACTGCATGCATATGTGATATGAACACGAATTAATATGGCGACTTTGTAGTGGATTTCATTGTGTAGAACTAACGCACACACACCTAAAGTCCTCTTACCCATGTGATGAGACCCGGTTTGAAGGCTACCACAAATTTATCCCGCAGGGCAATTATTCCCTGCAACCAGGAAAAAAACATTTTCATCACCATAATATCTTAACATAACACCGTGCTTAAAGACATAACTACGGTCTCGGTGTGGAAACCATGAGGACTGTGCTAGTTCAGCTCACCCAGATGGAGACCAGTGAGGAGGCATAGAAGGAGGTCAACAGCATGGAGTTTCCAAACATCAGAACAAAGCACACAGCCAGCGTCATCTGGACATTGAGACGGGTGGAACGGTCATGTTTGGTGACAGAAAAACAGGTATGTGTGATTGTAAATAAAACAAACACAGTTGTCCGTTTACCATGCACACAAACTGACACAGACACACAGACATGCGCACGGGGGGGGAACACAAGCGCAAGGGGGGACCCATGAAGGCAGACACACACAGGCAGAAAATAAATGTTGCTTCTTTGCAGGGGATGAATTATTCAGCCATTCGCCCTCCCCTCCTTCTCAGACACACGGCAGAAATCTCCGGCATTATCGCAACTCAAAGGGCGTCTTTCTTTATACCTCCAGCACACTGGCCTTTAGCTACTGTGTTGCTGAAAGGATAAACCGGAGGGCAGAAGCAATGGTGGAGACGAGTAATGTAGCCAGACATAAACACATTGGCTGAATACATAACCTCAGTTTACAATGCAAGCCCTTTACCCACACACATTAACAGAATACATAACCCGGGTTGAAGATGAAAGCCCTTAACCCACACACATTAACAGAATACATAACCCGGGTTGAAGATGAAAGCCCTTAACCCACACACCTTAACAGAATACATAACCCGTGTTGAAGATGCAAGCCCTTTACCCACACACATTAACAGAATACATAACCCGGGTTGAAGATGAAAGCCCTTAACCCACACACCTTAACAGAATACATAACCCGGGTTGAAGATGCAAGCCCTTTACCCACACACCTTAACAGAATACATAACCCGGGTTGAAGATGCAAGCCCTTTACCCACACACATTAACAGAATACATAACCCGGGTTGAAGATGCAAGCCCTTTACCCACACACATTAACAGAATACATAACCCGGGTTGAAGATGAAAACCCTTAACCCACACACTTTTGCAGAATACATAACCCGGGATGAAGATACAAGCCCTTAACCCACACATCTTAACAGAATACATAACCCGGGTTGAAGATACAAGCCCTTAACCCACACATCTTAACAGAATACATAACCCGGGTTGAAGATGCAAGCCCACACACGTTACTAGAACACACAGCCCTCAGCCCAGACACTGAGACATTAGTAAGAACTCATAAAAGACATTTACCATGTGTGTCACTAAGAGGGACTGCATTTTCATGGGGCTGAGGTATCCCAAGATGTATGAGGCAAAGAGAGAGGCCACCTGAAAATAGCAGTCAAAGTTTTCATTATATACAGTAAGCAGTATTAACAATCTTGGTTTTCTACATAGAAGCCCTTCCATTCAGCACTTATTGAGAGGGGACTGTAGCCTGCTATTCTCCTGCCAGACTGAGAGCAAAGCCGTTGCTAAGCAAAGATGCCAGCAGATCCTGTTTGTGTGAGACTGCAACCTTCAGTGCTTTTGTATGCCTTCCTCCCCCCGTCCAGTCTCTCCACTAGTCCATCCGCCTCAGACCCTACTCTAATCCGTCGCTATCACTCTCTAGTTTGTATTTTCACCCCTATCTTCCCCATTTCTAACAATGCTCCCTTACCAGTCTACTGTTCTCCAAATGTCTCTCTCAAACCATTTCTCCTCACTGTGTCACTTTCTCTGTCTTTCTCCTCTCCACCTCTGCCCTCCCTCGAAGCAGCACACATTTTCAATACCCTTTTCACTCATTCTCTCTACTCCAATTTTACCTGGGTGAGTAGCACAAACTGGGCAAACTGCCAGGGCAGCATGAAGAACAAAGTGGAGATGCCCAGAGCCCACATGGCCTTCTTGCTGGGGTTGCGGGTCCTTCAGAGCGTGATGTGGAAAAGGGCAAGAGGTGAGATAAAGAAATCCATTAACACAAGCACACACTTCCATTCAGCTGTCTCCAGAGACAGTGAATCAACCAGATGCCCTCAACACAAAGACAGCTTCCGAGAACAAACAAACGTGGTCAAATAGCAGAGCTTTTTATTCCAAGTGAATTAGAGTGAATAAAGACACGTGGACAACGTCAGAGCTGAACCTACTAACGTTCAACTCCCCTCACATTGAGACCCCAATTAATTGAGATCAAGATGATTTTCAAGATCTCCATATCTTCTACATTATCATTCACTAGCACATGAAGAGGCAAGCAGAAAAAACTCAAAAGAGAGGACAAGAGAAAGAAATGGGAGAAGAGAAGAAAAGAAGGCTGAAGGAATGGTGATTTACCGGAGGATGTGTGTGAGCAGTAACATCTGCAGGACCAGGAAGGGATATGAGAAGCTCTCCCTCAGGGGCGGAGTCCACATGACCCGGGTGCTCTAATACACAGGGACATATGAACATGCAGTCTCACTTTATTTTCAAACAACACATAGTTGCATTAACATTTCAGTGGGCCCTAAAGTGACAAAGGGATTTTTAGTCTAACCACTCCATTAAGGCCGTTTCGGGCACCTACAGCTAGCTGAGGGTTGGCAGCGGAGGGCGCGTGCCATTGCAAACATTGAGCGATGTGACATCCTGGTTGGCAGAACACTGTGGGGGAGGAAGAAAGACTTGGAATGGATGCCTAGACGCTTTCAACTCCTCTAGATCTGTTGGGTGGTTGTTGCCATGACGCAGGGCCACCAGATAAAATTGGAAATTACAAAATTGTGGAATGGTGAATACGGGGTAAATTAATTTACATTTTAAGCATTAAATAGTGAGTGCATGTTCATACTTCTGTTCCGTACCCTAACCAGACATTCCAAGCACTGTGCTCTACCGACTGAGACCACACTGTGTAGGAAGAGATTTTCTCTACGACTACACAATTAATGGATGACAACTGCCAAAAGCTATTTGTAAACAGATGCACCCAATAATCTCATCCAGTACATTTAGTCCTTATCATCATTCAACACAGACCACACTAATGCTTCTATAACAATGATGCAGAATGTGGATGCATTCATAGTGCTTCACTGAAACATGAAAGCAAGCACAGACTGAGGTCTAAGAGACACACGTGGGTGGGGACGGAAGAGATGAGTGAGCGTATGATTGAAATGTCAGTGTGTTGACTGGTGTGAAGAATAGAACCAAGAGGCTTGCTGGCAGCATCGAAGCAGGAGGGAGCAACTTAGCCCATCTTCGGCTGAGATAAATGCAAATGTCATTGTCAGCTTGCACTGTATACCTCCTTCCATATGCACTTTTTTTGTCTGTCTCCATGATCTTGTGCAGCAGACACTCACCTCTCCATGGTTGAAGAAAAAACACAGGACAGTGACCATGCCACCAAGCCGGCTGCCACTGGAATAAAACAGAGATGACCAATGTAGTGGTAAAATGAGGCCACAACAAAGTAAAACTACCTGTATTTTCAATAAAGACAATTCACAAAGGTGGCTAAACTGTCATGCCAAATCATTTTTCAGAACAATGCTTAACCAAGTATGAATAAAAATAGGATAGTTACCTGAGGTATGTTCCGTAGAGGAAGAACACACTCATCATCAGACCATTGAGAAGAAACACAAAGGTCACGTAGAAGTAGGCAGGGTCACCCATACCTTCAGCGCGCGCGCGCGCACGCGCGCACACACGCGCACACACACGCACGCACGCACACACACACACACGCACACGCACACGCACACGCACACGCACACGCACACGCACACGCACACGCACACGCACACGCACACGCACACGCACACGCACACGCACACGCACACACACACACACACACACACACACACACACACACACACACACACACACACACACACACACACGTCTTAAGATACTCTCCAGTTCCTTTCCTTCTGTAACCGTCTTATGCCCTGAGATAATGAGAACCGAGGAGGATCTGAGCTACTGGGCCTAATAAAATAATTTACATAAACCGATATACTTGAGTCCAAACTTCCACCTCTTTAAAATTTCTAACAAATAGTAATATTCTGTGCAGTCAAAGCCTTCTCCACATCGAATAAAACTGAAACTAGAGGTTCTTGGTCCTTACAATAGTCAATTATAACCACTCAAATATGCAGAGAGAATATGGGAGACAGCGTTATTACCCACTCTTAAATCAGGTCTGGCTTGTCACTAGCCCAGGGGAATACCTACAGGATTTTTGGAAGGGATTTTTTTTTTTCAGTAACATGTCAAAACACATTAACCCAATCAAATTAACTGCTTGGGCTAACGCCTCAAAAAAAGTGAACCCAATAAAATCCTTTGCTTCAGAGGGACTTATACAGGTGCTGAAGAGAATGATGCGTTCAGTGCAACACTAGCTAGCAAAGTGAGGAAGGCAGTAAAACCGCCTAATAAAACCACTTTAAAATGTTTGGATATGAGACACGTGATGAACCGTATCAGTCTTTAAAAAACAAACCTTTTCCTACGTAAATCGTCATTATTGCAACCAGACTACACACTTGCTTTAGAAGATATAAATAAGAATTTTACAAACGACAGCCTGTAGGAAGGTACGCCAAAACATCTTCAGAACAGCATTTTAGCAGAGAAGTTGTAATGGCTTTACTGCCTTCATGTTATGAATAGCATAGTTCTTCCAAAACAGAATTAAATGTTTCCTCCATCTTTGCATCTTAATAACTCAAGTAGGAACAAAAAAACTTCAGGAAAATAGTGAAACCACGCTAAAAGTATAATTCTAAAATTAACATCTAATAGAAAACTTGCCGCTGAGTAAAAATATTTTTGCAATTAACTGCTAGTCTGTCCAATTCGCACTTTTGAAATTCCTTAACAAAAAATAACACAAATTCTAGTGTACTGAAATACAGCATGCGCTGAAAGAAAAAACAACTTTGATTTAGCGTTTTAAAATATTTTTTCTACATAGAACGCATTGCATGTTCATATAAACCCATGGAAATAATGGGTTATTTATCTAGCATTTCAGATTAACCACAGAAACTGGTACAGGAATAATGCCTTTTCAAAATGATTTCTGTTATGCTGGTTCAATTACATAATGCCCTTGTGAGTGAGTGTGGGTTCAGGTCAAACAAGGCTGCATTGATACCTTCACAGCCGTCCACTGCAGACATGCCCTCTCCTCTATTGATTGACCAACACATCTTAGTAGGTAGCCCAAGGAAGTCCATTACACTTATGTAGATTCTGTACCAGCTGGCCAGGACCACCTATACAGCAGAGGAGAATTCTGCATGAACACTACGTTTGACATCCAATCAAATGCCACTGACAACAATGATCACCTTTACCTCTGGATAGAGGTTGAACCTCTTCAGGGTGTTTATAACCAGTGGGTATTCTGTAAGTTGATCATTCATGATCAGATACAGGCCGTTGAGAAAGGTTGGAGCTTCAATGATGGTCTTGAAGTAGGAGTAGTATAAGCCCTAAGAATGGATCATAATGTATAGATTATCACACACAAACTTCGTATGGAGGAACAATATAAAGGTGTGAATAGTTGAGACTATCTAGAAAATGTTTTTCATTATATTGCATTTTGCACAATACTTTGACAAGGTTTTATTTATGGATTAACAATAATGCATTGAATTTCGATGGTATCGCATAGGGGTCTCAACATTACGCATTTCTGAGAGACAGATTTTACATCTGACTTCTTCCATTCCAATACTCTTTTCACATTAATCACAGACGACAAGTCAATAATCGTTGGTGGACATTCTCAAATGTTAGTCCTTAGTCCCACCAAACAGCAGTCCAATGTTATAACTAACAGAAGTAGGTACGCAGGTCTTTCTAAGCAGGCTTGTAAACAAACCTACACAACAAATGAATGCTAGTTTATGGTTCACGGCACTGGGGGTATGCAACTACATGCCAAATACACTCTCTGATATTGCTGTACGAGACTATGTAAGGCAGCTTTGCAGGATTCAGACCAGGCCTGGAATTTTGTCATTTTATTTGGCTTTCAGTATCACAAAAATGTTCAGGGCAACAAGGCCACATACCAGGGCACAAAGGCCATTGAGTGAAATAAGAGGATTTGGAGCATACAAATAAACAACTTGAATTGCTGATAAGAAAATAAACATGCACTGCAAAAAAATCCATTGTTCACTATTTTAATATAATATTTTGAATATTAACTTATAACTGATGTTTTTTCCACATAAAAGTATAAATTGTCATTGACATCTACTTCTCCCTGAAAATGTGTATAGATACTGGAATCTGTTTCATTTCAGATATTTTAGTTGGGAGCGTTCACATGACAACAACAAACAGGCAATAAAATTGACAGTTAAGTATCGTTAAAGTTAGCCAGCCAGAGGCACAACATTACCTCAGTTACCCAAAAGTAAACCGCAAAGTATCCTTTAACATCATGATCACCTGCGCTAATGGGTACCACCTAAACAAACAAATACAGTGACTGTTTTTGTGCATGGAGCAAGTAATTCTTGTTTTCTAAGCTTTCACCACAAACGCTGCTGCCATGTTGAGTGATGTCAAATCTAACGATACTTCTCGGAGCTTTCAAAAAGCATTCAGGTGTATTCTCCGGTAGAGATGGGCATTCCCGGCTCCTTTCAGGGAGACTGATTATTCGGCTCAGATCACCAAAAGGAGACGGCTCTTTTGGCTCCCGAGCGGCGCTTTAAATGTATGTTTTATTTTTTCAAGTCATACAGTTTGCGATAGTTTGACTGGGATTTGTGTAAAACAATTCTAATTTATCATCAAATTAAATCATATTCCTGGATTTTTTTTCTCATTTTGTCTCTCATAGTTGAACTGTACCTATGATGAAAATTACAGGCCTCATCTTTTTAAGTGGGAGAACTTGCACAATTGGTGGCTGACTAAATACTTATTTGCCCCACTGTATTTAATCTGAAAGTTTTGCACACAATGTTCATTTTATGCATATTTTACATTCTACTGTATGAACAATGTGCACTCATTCAGGCATATTTATCTGAGAAAAAAGTTGACCGCAGATTCATAAAACTCATCAGTGAAAATGTGTCAACTTCTTCCTCCTCCATGATTTGACAGTGTGTAAATGATTATGGAAGCATTTTGCCCAGCTGCTATGGATAAGTGCCAAATATCCTGAACAGATTAATTCAGTGGATGTAGGTGTTTGTTTCCTAAATTTAATGAATTGAAACGTTATTGAAGACTGATGTGGTCGTGCATTAGTACTTTTAAACAACTCTGCCCATTTTGTGCCAAATGTTTTGCTGTTTTGAACAGCTCTTGATTACCTACTAGAAATGTGCATGTAATTCAATGCATTTCTTTATTTTCTGTTAAGTTTAAAGAAAAGACTAATGATTATTAGCCCTCCGCTCTCTGTCAATGATGATGAAACATGAGCTTTTTACCCATTTTGTTACATTACAGTCTTTAGTTCAATGTTTTTTTAAATCTGAATTGTATGTGATAGATCAGAACACAATAGTCTAAGTTGGAGAAGTGAAATGAGAAATATATATACATAAAACTATTTTTTTTTATAAAAAAATGAAAATATGTATTCACCCTCTTTGTTATGAAGCCCATAAAAATCTCGGGTGCAACCAATTACCTTCAGAAGTCACAAAATTAGTGAATTGATGTCCACCTGTGTGCAATCTAAGTTTCACATGATATGTCAGTACATATACACACCTTTTTTGAAAGGCAACAGAGGCTGCAACACCTAAGCAAGAGGCACCACTAACCAAACACTGCAATGAAGACCAAGGAACTCTCCAAACAAGTAAGGCACACTGTTGTTGAGAAGTACAAGTCAGGGTTAGGTTATAAAAAAATATCAAAATATTTGATGATCCCCTGGAGCACCATCAAATCTATCAGAACCAAATGGAAAGTACATGGCACAACAGCAAACCTCCCAAGAGACGTCCGCCCACCAAATCTCACGGACCGGGCAAGGAGGGCATTAATCAGAGAGGCAGCACAGAGACCTAATGTAACCCTGGAGGAGCTGCAGAGATCCACAGCAGAGACTGGAGTATCTGTACATAGGACGACAATAAGCCGGACGCTCCACAGAGTTGGGCTTTATGTCAGAGTTGCCAGAAGAAAGCCATTACTTTCAGCAATAAACAAAATGTCAGTTTTGAGTTTGTGAAAAGGCATGTGGAAGACTCCCAAAATGTACGGAGGAAGGTGATCTGGTTTGATGAGACTAAAATTTAACTTTTCACCCAACACATTAGCCAAAGAACACCATACCCACAGTGAAACATAGTGGTGTCAGAATCATGCTGTGGGGATGTTTTTCAGCAACCGGGACTGGGAATCTGGTTAGAGTTGAGGGAAAGATGGATGGTGCTAAATACAGAGATATTCTTGAGCAAAACCTGTACCACTCGGTGAGTGATTTGAGGCTAGGACGGAGATACACCTTCCAGCAGGACAATGACCCCAATCACACTGCTAAACCAATACTTGAGTGGTTTAAGGGGAAATATGTAAATGCATTGGAAATGGCCTAGTCAAAGCCCAGACCTCAATCCAATAGAAAATCTGTGGGGAGACTTAAAGATTGCTGTTCACAAGCGCAAACCATACAACTTGAAGGAGCTGGAGCAGTTTTGCAAAGAGGAATGGGCAAAAATGCCAGTGGTAAGATTTGGCAAGATCCTAGAGACTTCTCCAAAGTGACTTTGAGCTGTGATCGCCGCAAAAGGTGCCTCTACAATGTATTGACTTTAGGGGGGTGAATAGTTATGCAAATTGACTTTTTCTGTTATTTTATCCTATTTGTTGTTTGCTTCACAATAAATAAAAAAACATCTTCAAAGTTGTGGGCACGTTCTGTAAATTCAATGAGGTAAATCCTCAAACATTCAATGTTAATTCCAGGTTGTGAGGCAACAAAACACGAAAAATGCCAGGGAGGGTGAATACTTTTGCAAGGCACTCTATATATGGGTGCAGGTAATACTCTGGCTTCCTAATACTAGGCTCACAACGTTCACGGACAAGAGCCGGCTCATAGAGCCGACTTGTTTGCAAACAACCCATCACTATTCTCCGGTATTCTCCCACTTGGAGGTTGGAACATTCCCACCTAGCAGTTGCTCATGAACGCACATTCCAAAAGAGGTTTGATTCAGGTTTGCACAATATAAATCAGCTATCTACTGTCCCCTCTAAAAGTATTGGAACGGCAAGGTAAATTTATTTGTTTTGTTGGTCACTGAAGACATTTGGGTTTAATATCGAAAGATGAATTTGAGACAAGAGTTCAGAATTTCATCTTTAATTTCCTGGTATTCACATCTAGATTTGTTAAATAACTAGCTTGCTTGCTTATCTGCATGTAGTCCATTCTGTGCTCAATTGCGCAAGGTTTTGACAGTAGCAGAGGCACAAACGCCACGGTGGCCGTAGGGAGTATAATGAGTTTCAGGGCATCACAGCAAGAGCAAAGGGCAACAACGTCCGTGGTCATCGTGATATCCAAACACTGATTCAGACCAAATATGTCAGTCGGATTTGCTGTTGATCAGTTCTAAAATAACCAGTGCAATTGAAACAAAGCGCCTGCTGGTTTTGGCAATGCACACTTAACACCATCCGGGCTATGCAAAACACCTGGGGCTCAGCAAATATCAGCTAACAAAACAACTGAGGGTGGTTGATTTTTGTTCATCACTGGTGCAACACATTTCAAACAATAATAGACAAAACGAGGGCTTTAAAATAAAAGCCCCATAGATTGCAATCAGGCAGTCCATGATCTTCATCTGCCCTTTGCATAATAACAGAAAGGAGAAAACCTCTCTCCTGACATTTATGCCATAACATTTGTAAAATCAAAATTAACTATAGTAATTTTATGAACAACTGTTATGTTCAATTCATTATTAGTTTCTCTATCAGGTTTAACGACTCACCATTTCTGTCCGAAATGCCATTTCCTTTTCCAGTCCAGACAAATGCGAGAAGTGTCTGTCATTCTCAAAGAGACGAGATAGATGATGCCTACGAAAATAAATATTTGGGCGTTTGGGACATGTTTAACCTACAACATAACCGTTGTTACACTTAATTAATGTAACTGTTAACTGAAAGCATGCAAAGAATACGAAGAGCAGTGTAATTCGCTATCTATCTCTCTGGGCAGCGTAAATTATGTTTTTACTGTACTTACCAATGCAAATAGCCAGCCAAAGCAGCTAAGGGGGAAACAAAAACGTAATGTTGAAAATACAGTACTGTAATCGCAAACATTCGCTAAATAGGGTAAATATTATTAGGAATATATAGTACTCAGAGGGTATAATATTATATATAGCAAAATTACATGAGTTTGTTACTGTACTATCTCACGTTGGCGACCACCACTTACAAGAAGTCCAGTAGTACATGTACTTTAGCCGATGAAACTAAACTTAATCGGAGTTTAGTTTAATCAACGACATGATCTGAAATGCAACGTCGTTACACACTGCAAAAGCTATATTACTGTCCTGTAGTCAGTAGACTGATACTGTCACTGATAGCTAGCTAAGTTAGCTAACATGCCGTTAGCCAGCTAATTTACATTTTGGTTGTACACTGAGCCTACGTTAAGTAGCAAGCAAACTTTACTGTTAACTAATAAAGCGAACTACTTTGTTAGCAAGCCAACTTCGGCAACATATCGTAAAGTTAACTACAGTAGCTGAGCTAGACAAGTACAGTGCTGTGTAGCTAGCTAACCTTAGCTATTGTATTGACTGTGACACTTACCAAGAACGACTGTGAATACAAGCTTCACAAAAGCAGACGGAGTAAGGCCAAGCTTATTTCTGATGAATGATAACCCCGAAATTTGTCCATTTTTATTGTGAAGCAGGCTGTTGAAAGGGTTGCCTTTGCCATCTTTTCCTGCTCGTCTACTTTTTCCATTACCTGGCGATACAAGCGCACCCCTGTCGCTGGCCTGCAGCGGTTGATCTTTCCCGTTTGGTTTTCGACTTTTCACAACCATGTTTTAGTTTGGTGCAATGAAAATCGTTTTGCAGAAGTATCAGGATAGGTACGGTTCCCGTCTACCCTCCGCTTTAGGTTCTAGCTTCTCCTTTTGCCAAGTTACCTGACTGGCTGTGTTCACTGCACAAATCTGACAACATTTCGCCCCCCACTGGAGGAACTACAAACTGCACACGTTAGTAACCATGGAAACCCAAGCTGGAAAGGTTTACAACGTTGCGGAGATGTTGATGTAAGGAACGGTTTTAAATTTTTTATTAAAAACGTTTTGAGGTATGTTCAATTTGTAAGTAGCGTTGGTGAACATTGTGAAGTATAACGTTCCATTGTGGTTGATAATCCTACAAAATATACTAGAAAATGTACGTATGTACGTACCAAACGTTTAAGGACTGTTTAAAATTATTGAATTGAAACTGTGCGCCCGAGCAACAAAAAAGCTGCATTGCAAGCGTAAACAAAAATAAGATAATAATAAAACTGTCAAAAATGTCAATCATGACAATACTGTTGGTTAAAAATTTGAAAAAGACTGAAGTGATTAGAGTTGATTCAAATCTTTTATTAAACATTTGCAGCATTTTCAATAACTGTGAGTATGTTGATTAAATCTGTACCAATTTTGCAACCATTTACAAACCAATACAACTTAGAACGTCACAAATACTTTCTGTGCTAGCTGGGTCACTAGCTAGAACACAAGTAGAATCCTAAGCGGGTCCTGTTTTTGCCTATTGATAAAGCACATGAGATGCTATTTGCATGGGAAATTATGATTATCTTTGGAAGTGGATAGGAAAAACAGGAAGAAGGATTAAGATTTGACCTAGTACTATAGATTCTGCAGGTATATTGAATTAGAAAAAATTATATGTTAAAAACGATCACTGCATTTTCATTTGTCATGACACAAAATCTTCCAGAAATGGACCAACCGACACTGGCTGCTGGTTTACACCGGTCTTGGTTAACCACTAGATGTCACTGCAGTTTCAGATGTGTATAAAACAATCTTAAACCTGCCTAAATTACTTGCTATTTACCCTACGTGTCCTGCAAGACTAGATAGTTTCCTAACGGCTGTTTTTATCTCACAAAAGAAGCTCATTGCAATAAAAAAGAAACTACAGTGACTTTATTTAAAACACTAGCAATTATAAAAGAATATATTAAATCAAATAATTGTTACTGTATTGTGGCACAATATTTCTATAGCTTTTCATTTAATTCTCAATTACTGGGGTTTAGTAGTGTAGGGAAAATTTTGATCAATGATGGCTTTGTTGTGTTTGGTAAAGTAGATGTTACCTGGTTGTCTGAGGTAAAACAGGCCAAAATTTTATAGTTGCTGTGATTGTGCTGAAATACATTTTAATTCAAGACTGTGGATGTTGCCAACAGGAACACATTGTGGTGGGGGGCAGTGAATAACAAAAACTGTAGTGGACCAGGTCTTTCTTTGGAAAATGTATCGAAAGATAGTCATAAGTTGCAGGGTTGTGTGGGATGCTGACTCAATGGCTGTAGACCCCAAGGCTGATGGGCTGGGACAGCTGACAGGGAGAGCCATACTGCTGGAAGCTACAGGGCCCAAATGGAGTGATGTTACTGCAGAGACAGGAAGCTCCCGAGTTATGAATCAATCCAAATGTATGAATCTAGTTCCAAAGCTAATTGGGGCTGTGTTGGTTGGTAGTAGTGGAATTTATAAATTACACTGTGGTCAGCAAGGGTTGTTATAATGGTTGACCTCAAGAGCATAGAGTCATGAGGTGGTGAGAAACAAGGGAGAAGTGGGGTGGCAATCTGATCTCCTGCAGAAATATACAGCAACATGCATGTTGTCCCCGCGATGCATTATGATTTACGCCAGCCTTGCCAAACAGCTCAGAATTCTCTTCAGAATGAAATGCCTGAATGTTGGGAAGGGACACATTTCATTGTGCTCATGTTTGCATAGCACTTTTCACACATTTTTATTTTGGGTTTGCCAATGGCTTGAGTTTGTTTGATGGGAAGCGACTAAGGCCCTGACCACTCCTCATTCAACTCTGTATTAGGTTTTTCATATTGGCATTCCCCTCTTTAAGCAGCAGAAACCGGTTTCACTGCCTGACAGAAAATATCAGCTGATTGACCAGAGCTCCCTTTAAAAAAATTGGGCAATTACAATTATTGTCATTCTTAGGGAGCAGTCTGTAACACATTTCTTTTGTTCTGTATTCCAACACTTTGAATATGACATTATTATTATTATTATTATTATTATTCCCTGACTATAAAAGGCTGAGCTTCAATTCAGTCTTTCCATTCTAAGGTGTTTGTCAGAAACGGAGGGAAGGTTTACAGAGATGTGTCACAATAATGTGTAATTTACCAAATGCTTATGGAGTTCACTGTATACAATAGTAACCTATGATTTGTTCAACAAGAGCTGATGGAAGCAGGAAAGAAATGCAACAAAAGATGACAATATCAGCTTATAAATATATGGATAAATATCTAAAGTGTATAAGGTCATTTGGGATGAGAGGAGTACATTAGTTGATTAGCAGAGATATTGTAGATACTTGATGTGTCCTCTTTCATCTCAATTCGGTACATACAATTGTAATGAGGATACTACTGATTAAGAATGCAGTCTGGGACATTTGCAATGAATAAAATAATTTTTTATTCCCATTTTAGGCTGGATTTGTAGTGCATAATTGATTTTTGTGTGTAATTGATCTTATGTGCATAATTTATAAGTAGAACATTTATCATACCTCAGTTAGCCATGACATTCAAGACATGACATGTTTGAAAGTGAATGAAAAAGTTCATGAAATCTTCTGGATTAACTGACCTTCAGTTATTAATTAAAGTAATGATGGACTGTTTTTCCTCTTTTTTTAGAGCATTTTTATATACAATATTGACTGCCACAGTAAAGACATAATGGTCTTCTGTATACCCACCCTACCTTGTCAAACTCTGTATAGCCACCGTAACGTATTGAGTACAAAATAAATTCCACTAATTCCTCAAAAACCTTTAACAAAGCACACTGGTTAATTGTAATGCATTCCAGGTGACTATCTCATGAAGCTGGTTGAGAAAATGCCAAGAGTTTGCGAAGGTATCGAAGGTAATGTGTGGCTACTTTGAAGAATCTAAAGTATAAATGTATTTTTGATCTGTTAACACCATTTTGGTTACTACATTTTTCTGAATGTTATTTCATAGTTTTTATGTCTTCACAACAATTCAAAAATGTGTAATATAATAAAACCAAAATACCCATGAATGTGTAGGTGTTTGAAGAACTTTTGACCTGTACTACATATCCTTGATGTGTGGGAGCTTGGCCATAGTGATCTACTTCTTAACTACCCATTGGACAGACATGCGGTTGTGCACACAGCAGTTCCAATACTATCATACATATTTGTTGTAATATCAGAGATGCCACCCTCAACTGCTGTGCCAGATGACCAGATACTCAGCTATTTAGAGTCACTGTGCATCTGAGGCAACACTAGAAGATTTCAGAAAAGTGCCTCTGAACTCATCTGTTTTGCTTGGAGAGGGACAGAAATCGCTAGTTGTTAAAAGGCCTTCTGGTGATGACATTATGACTGCTCCTCACCATCTCCGCAAACAAACACGCTATTTGTTTTCCCCAGTGTTCTCTGTCATTTTGGCCCTGAGACATGGGAGGTGCCTGCTTTCTCTGGGAAACATGGCTGAGGAAGAGTGAGGAGTGAGAGGCCCTCACAGAGATCTGTCTGGCCAGGTGTCGGGCCAGAATGTGGGAATGTTATTCTGATCCTGACAGGCAGGCAGGCTGATGAACCTTAGAGTCTCCTGATGTCCTCCATCGGAGGCAACCCTCTGAACATTATCTCTTCCACCGATGCAGTGTATGAAGATCATTACTGTTTCCCTTTCATATCCAAACCTGTCTGAAGGGATTGTCCTTTTTACAGTGGACAGGAGTCAAGCTCTCCTAAAGAAAGATTTGTGTCAAATAATTTCACTGAAGGAGAATGGACTTTGTGAACCTTAATAGCATTAAGAATTTATTTTTACAATATAATACCATTGGCCTTTGGAGTGATTGAATACATTCTGGATCACAATCTCAGCGTAATAACACCAAATAAAAAAATTGGTATAGTTAGATGAGAGAAACAGTCCCCACCAGTTCCAACAACCTGCCACTGACCTCCAAATCCACATACAGAATGTGACAGGATGCTTATTGTTACACCCCCCTGGAACAGTATTCTTTGGAGTACCCCAGATTCTTACAGCACCAGTCCTCTGCCCTCTCCTTTTCCGGCCCAAAGTCACGCTTGCAGAGACACATGCATGTCACATGATATCCTCACTACAGTCCGTAAATGCCAAGCTTTCAACATCGTAAACCACCCCCCCCCATCCTTTCCTCCCCTCCTATCCTGATGCCAAGCTCAGGGTGGCATTTTCTGGAGTTCTGACTGATTCACGGGGACCAGACAGCCTAAATACAGTATCTGGGGCCTGGTGCCCCTTCAGGACTGTCAGAAACAGGCGCTGTGGGGCGGGGGGCGGGTGGGACCAGTTGCGTGGTTACTAGCCACTGAAAACTTCTCTGTTGTTAGCTCAGCTTGCAGACACACTGAGGGGATTTGTTTTTTTTACCAAGCAGAGCGCAGCAGCAGCAGCGCCTGCTGGGCTGGCAGGAAGGAGGTATGGCGAACGTAGAGGCGGATGGCGCAGTCGCTTGGTGGTGCTGGCAGGACGGCTCAGCCCAGCGTTGCTGATGACACCTCCTGTCCAGGAGGCCGGGTGCTGCCGACTGCCCCGGGGTAATTGAAACCAGCCGCCCAGGACTGTCAGCCTCACGCTGAGACTAAACGACATGCTGGGAATAGGGAGGGTGTTTGGTTTTCAGTTTCTCGGAAGCTACAACGTCCTACGCTCTCCGAGCCTTTAGATTTTGTCTGTGTCAAATGAATAGGGGCCACATAATGGTCAGCCGCCATGGTTGTATGAAATGGTTTTCTTGTCGGAAATATAATTACTTGGCTTTTTTTAACCTTTTTCATTTTTGTGCTCCCGTGGATCTTTTTTGATGTAAACCTTCACCTACACAGTTTGGCTTCATAGACGAAATGTTTGCAGGGCTGCAAAGAGAGTTGTTTTGGACCCGGATTTGGCTGTCAGCTAGGCGTGCACAGCGTCTGCAGGCTGAAGTGTGAATAAATGACCAGTGTTTATGTACTGAGCTAACCGAAGTCTCCACCACCCAAATACCTCCCAGATGGTCCAGCTAGAGAACTGAGGTGTCAGAGCCAGGGCCAGCCCACCACTGCCAAAGTAACCAGGATCCGCGAGGGGAGATCTGCCACCACATACAGTGTCAGCGTGTCCATGTGCATGTCTCTGTCTGTCTGTCTGTTTCATCACAACACTGATTAGGCTTTTAGAGTTTGTTGTTATGCCAGCTTTATAATAAGTCTACCGTATACACAATCTGGTATAGCATGACATGCTTGATTTGATTTGAGTAGTGCAACTTAACATCTGATCATACTAGTAACGTTAATTAAACAGAAAGCTTACAGCAGGCAGTCCTGGTGTGAGACAAAGGCGGAGCGTTAGGGGAAATGAATTATGCCCTAACTGGCTCCTCCTTTCTGTGACATGTTTATTACTGGCAAGAAACACATGCTGTCAATGATCACTTATTCTTTGGGTATCAGTTATCTCAACATTACGCCCCATTAGTATTCTCTGGAAACCAATTCAATTAGACCTCTCCAGGGGGCTGAGGCCGCAACCCAGCATCAATCAGACTGAGAGGGAGTGCGGCTGTCAAATCAGTGCAAGGTTGTGTGTGTGTGTGTGTGTGTGTAGAGGTGGGGGGTAGGGAAGTTTGTCGTGACAGGGCTCTGATGAGGATGGGGATTCATCATGATCTCCCTGTACCATGTTCACATCAGTATTTCACATTTGTCCAGTGGCAGATAAAGTCTGTGGCTTAAGTGAAACCACACATCCATTATTTGAAGCAAAGGAGATAAACAACTGTAGGTTTAATGAAGGAATGAAGAATACAGGGTTATCACGGAACCTGCACTGGGATGGTGATGGTTTTCCGATATTATCAAGGCCTGCTTTGTTGCAGCAACTCTCAGCGGACGTGGGACAGTTGATGTTGACATATGTGTCCTCCAGATCAGGTCACAGGCACCCAAGCCACCCCAACACGTTACTTGAGTGTGAAGAGGCAAGGCAGCCATGTTCCATTACTAACCATCCAAACCCAGACGGTGATGCCCAGCAGAAGCGTTCTTCACAAACCCAAGCTTCACCTCCCATCCACCATCCCCAGTGCCCAGGTGGGACACCAGTGTACTTTGATGACACCAGCACTTGCTATCGGCTGGACAAATGTATTTTATTGACCTTAATATGCTTATCAAAGAAGGATGGTATGTCCAGACCAGAATTTATCTCCATAAGAAAAGTGATTTGTTTTTCCTTCACCCCTTTTGTCATATTGACCTGACCTCTCTCCACAAAATCCTGGACCACTGCAGTCATCTCCAATAATAAATAAACCATAATACTCCAGCCTCGATGTTCCAGCCCTACTCTCTGACTCTCTGCTTGGGAACCGAACCTGGGTTTAAAGCACAGAGAGCTGACAATCCAGATTTTGTGACAACCAGTTACGAGAGCTCTGCAAGTCGCTGTGGTTGTCATGGCACCTGATGGCATAGTGACAGGCACACCTGTTCAGGTTGACTAGATACAGTGGCCTCAGGCTCATTTTAATCCTGGTAATACCACTGCTAGTTTTCTGGCATGCCTTGACCTCCAGGTTTCCTATCCCTGGCTTCCTGGGACAAAGAACCAGCCTGCCTCACCTGCATGGTTGCTGATGGAGAGATAACAGCTGTAATAAAGGCGAGAAATCAGCTTGAGTAAAATTAAGGTCATCGAGTTCCCATCAAATAAGGTCACAAGGTCTGTGGAACAGGCATTGTGAAGGCCTATGTCATTGTGAAGGTCTGTGTTTCTCAATGTGAAGGACTAAAACAGAGAGGATTAAATGTGAGATTTCTTTCCTGTTTGCCTCTTTCCTGTTATCAAAGCAAGCCAGGACATGAGAGACATGCTCAATTTGTTTAGGTTTTATTACTTGTACTTTTGTAATTAATGTAGTGGTGTTACACATTAACAGAGTGAGAAAGATAACATAAATTGTCCAATAACAAGAAACAGAACAATTATCTCACAGATGAATCCTAGAGAGAAAGAGAGAGGGAAAGAAAGACAAATGGAAACATAAAGAACGGCTGAGAGAAGGCCAGCCGCTATGAGTTGAGAAAGAGGACATGATTGGCTTAAGCCCGTGCAGAAAGATTGTTTCCTTTGGCCCTGCACAGCGATTTCCTGCCCTGTGATCATCTCTTCCATATGATTAGGCCAATGTGCAGGGCATGCAGTCATATGATGGGCTTACTCCACTGGGCCAGGCCTGGGCAGGGCATTGAGAGAGATGAAGCGCGGCAGCGCAAGGCAGCCTACAGGATTAGTTTAGGAGTTCACAGTGTAAAAAGCATGTCATTTACGTGCTATACATTAACACTGTCCCTGAGCTCTCCAATACTAGCAGTGCCGCATCAAGAAATGGTACCCAATGACCGCCATATAAATGCAAGTCCTATATAATCATCCAGCTTGTTGGGATCAGAGCTAATATTATTTAGAGTATACACACATGTACGTATGAACAAATGACCGTACACACACACACACACACACACACACACACACACACACACACACACACACTCGCATGCATGCTGAATAGGG
Organism: Esox niger; assembly: GCA_016801105.1. Taxonomy (NCBI): domain Eukaryota; kingdom Metazoa; phylum Chordata; class Actinopteri; order Esociformes; family Esocidae; genus Esox; species Esox niger. The sequence continues at coordinate 19,885 of JACXGJ010006210.1, forward strand.
GCTGTGATGTAATTAGCCCAATACGCTGACCTCTCATTCAGCTTCTTCACAATACCAAGGGGCCCTGCATCCCTGCTCTTGCCCTACACTGATCCAGCTGGGGCCGGCCAGCTAATGGAGACACAATCAGACAGCACTCTGGGACTGTCTGTCAGAGAGAGACAGTGTCAAAGGACAGGCTGGCTTTGTGGTATGTGGGAGAGGGTATGACATATGCACATTCAATATCTTCCAGCAGGTGTTGCGTATTGAAGCGGACATTATCATGTTCATTCATTTTATTTAGCTACGTTGTGGTGTCAAAATGGTATGGATTCATGGATACGTTTGAGATTTTGCATAAGCACACACACACACACACACACACACACACACACAACACACACACACACACACACACACACACACACACACACGCACACACGCTGTCTGTCTGTCTTGCACACCCTGTTACCCCTGGGCTGTGCCCTCTCCCTCTCATTACCAGAAATATTTCTGCTAAGCCTCTTACTCATACAGATGTACCTGATCGACTATTGGGAAAGCCAATTACTTTAATTAAGGTGAGGAGTCCTGGCTGATCGCTGAGACCCTGTAGTGTGTGACTTGGTCAGAGCGGCTTATACACTCGAGGAGGTTCTTCTGTCATTTGTCAACACCCCGACGTTTGAATCTTTCCTGCCTGTGCGTGTATTAAAAGATTATGAGCTTTCTGCATGGCTTCATGCCGCCGCATAAGGGCCTGTTCTTCACGGGAGCCCTCTGCTCCAGCGGGGGTTAGATCCAGCCTGTGGAAAGTAGAAACATTTCTTTACCGTTTATTCTGCTGATGATGCCTGTTTGACATTTTCGTCCACACTTGGATCTGAAAGAGTCTGTAGGTCATTGATGTATTCATTTCCCTATATTCTTCTGTATTCTTCTATAATCTCACACAACATTCCAGTCGTTAACAGTGGTAAGTGTCAATTCTAAGTTCAGTGGCTGATTTTCGTGAAATCAGTTTTCAAATTTCTTTAGTAAATTGAGTAACTAAACCACTAAGCATTGGAAAAATCAACAACTTTTTGTGTAATCATAAATCCATTAAATATGTTCATGTAAATTCTAATTATCAACTGTAAAACAGAAAGCATGTTATTTGTCCATATATCATAATGGTAATATACAATAATATTAATTTCCTGCAAACACAGTGTACTTGGAAGTGTTTCTTAAATGTAACACATTTTTAAGTTCCTGAAAAACCTCCTGTCAGTTTTAAATAAAAAAATTGATTCACCCATGATGGATTCTCTAAAGCAGGAGTACTTAAATATTAAATATTACCCAACGATGTCTGTAGACTGCTGTTTAGTTGTTCTTCCTTATTATTGTTGGTGTCCCAGGTCTAAATAAGTCTCTGATTAGGGGGTTGTAATGAAAAAACGGAAATGAACCGGCTTTGGGGTCCAGAGTTGAGTTAATCCTGATATTTTAAATTAAAGTTCAAATTATTCACTATGCCTCTGAATGCTTAAACACCCCCTTTACTTTCAGGTGGCCTGCTCATGACTAAAACGTTACATGCTTAAATTAGGAAGGAACCTGATGCTATTGTAAAATTAACCATTAAAATGTCTTATATTTTATATTCTAAATGTTATGTCTCATGTCTTTACAGGCCAAACCAACTTTGTTTATAATTGGTTTGAACTTTTTGTACAACATTTTCTTAATATCTGATTAAAATAAAAACCATAACAAAACCAAAATGACATTTCAAAATGTAATGATGAAACGCTCACTTGGTCATCCTTCTAGAGGATGACAGTAGTCCTGTTCATCAGTATACTCCGTGAGAAACTGTACGTGCCAGTGAGTGTGAGAGAGAGGGAGGTTGATATTAACACCCCTCCAGGTACAGAGACAAGGCGTAATAGCCTCTCTCAGCACCTTTGCGGGCCGGCTGTGTGCTGCGGTAATCTTTCAGCGGCAGCCTGGCTTCCCGCTAACAGGCTGCTCAGAGCAGACGTTCAATTAGCAGTTTATTATTGCAGAGGTCCCAGCCACCAGGCGCTGATAGCTACATGCCAATACCGCTAGTGACACTTTGGAGTGTGTGTGCGTGTGTGTGTGTGTGTGTTTGTGTGTGTCTGTGTCTTTGAATCTGTGTGTGCCACAAAAGTGACACCTATTACCGCTGTCTGAGACTGAAGTATTTGTTCTATACATTACATGTTCTACCCTGTAAGGACAATGTCGGTATGTGTTCCTAACAGATGTACCGAATGGTCAAATAATATATCTTCAGTTCTACGTCCTTGTTTATGCCAGGACCTGTACTGTTGTTAGAATCAGTCAGTTCTATAACCGTCCCTTGAGGACACTGTCAGGCTACGAGTGTTTGGGATTTTCTCTGATTAGAGGTATTCATACAGTAGAGCAGAAATAACCAGAGATATCCCTGTCTCTGTTGGTCTGTAGCCACACCAGACATCTTCAGAACCCTGAGCTCCTGCTAAGTCTCCCGCTCACAAACCTTTACCTCTCTACTTAGGGTTGATGCGGCGGCCAGGAGGGTGGGGGAAGGGTGAAGGGATGGAAAGAGGCAAACTTCAAGGGAGAAGGAGAGTTTGGGAGACCGAAGTGAGAGAGAGAGGGGGAGCCGGTATTGACAAAATCTCGCTCGCACGCATGCATACCCATTCACTGAAACATACACCCACTCGTGCTCCCCCGCCTCCTCCTCCTCTCCAAACCCCAGCTCTCCTATCTGCCAATGCGCTGGAAAAGATATTGTTAGCATTCCATTTGCCATTTACATTTTCTCTGCTTGACATAATTGAGGAATGGATGCTCTTATGAAAATTAAACTTGCGGTCCTCCTGGGTTACTGTAACCCTGTTAAAATGTAATGAGATTCTTTCTGCTTCTTTTTGTGATTTTTTTATTAAATAGAATATCAGTATGACTAATTCCCCGGGCCTAAATGCAGACTGGGACACAGCATTATTGATAGGCTAGTGCATAAGTGGTCTCCCTTCCCCTGCCTCTAATGGTCTAATAATGCATTATACCAGTATCAGTGGGCTTGTGGCTTGCAGTGCTTATTGTCATTATTGAAAACACCTGGGCAAACCATTCATCAAGGTTAAATCTAGAGGGCCCATCCGTTCATTAGGCTGTCAGTAAACATCTTTATTTAGTTTCACATCCAAGGCTGGCTAGCGGGCCAATGGAACGGCATGGGCCCGGAGGTGTGCACAAGCCTTAAGTTTAAAGGCTGTCCTACAAACGAGACACGGCCCGGTTCGACTGCTTATTAGTTAACGTTTAGCATTGTCATTTTGTACGGATGATGAAGCGGAACAGATTATGTTTGTTTGCTGTTCCTGGAACCAAGGCAATTTTATGATAGTTATTCACCACATATATTTATCATAGGACTACTGATTATTTCTTTGAGTGTAAGAAGAGAAAAAAGAGAGACAGAGATGTTGTTTTTAACAGGCTGTAAATTACATATAGCTTTTCCTTGCTTACATTTTTAAGGAACATATACAAATACTTATACCACCGTTAAAAATTTGAGGTCACAAATGTCCTTTTTTTTTTTACATAAAAGCTATTTTTTGTCCATTAAAATTACATTAAATTTATAAGACTTAATGTGTTGACATTGTTAATGTTGAAAATAACTATTATAGCTGGAAACTGCTGATTATTTGCCAGAAGACATTTCTTCTCAAACTCATCAGTTTTGTTCTGAGAATAGAATGCAGGAAATGCGGGAAATTGCCAAAAAACTGAAGTTCTGATACCGCCATACTAATGTGTACTACTCCCTTCACAGAAGAGTGCAAACTGTCTCTAACCAGAATAAAAAGAAGGGTGGGAGACTCCGGTGCACAAATTAGCATGAGGACAAAAACAGATGCCTCATGGGCCATTAACTGGTAGCTTCATTAAAAAGTAATTCATTCAAAACACCAGTCTCAATGTCAACAGTGATGAGATGTCTCTGGGATACTTGCATCTAAACAGAGTTGCAAAGAAAAAGCCATATCCCTGACTGACCAATAAAACAAAAAGATTAAGAAGGACAAAAGAACACAGCAACTCGACAAACATCTAGTGTTATGGACAGACAAATCTAAGTTTGAGTTGGTCTGATCACAAAGAAGAACATGTGTGAGACAGACTAAATGATAAGATGCTGGAGGAGTGTCAAGCATGATGGAGGCAATGTGATGGTCTAGGGGTGTGTTGGTGGTGGTATAGTGGGATACAGAGTATCTTAAAGGGGATCTTAATTATCTTAATTTTGCAACACCTTGCCATACATTGTGGACAGCACTTGATTGGAACAAATTTCCTCCTCCAACATAACAATGACACAAATCACAGCACCAAACTATGCAACAACTATTTAGGGAAGAAGCAGTCAGCTGGTATTCTGTCTGTAATGGATTGGTCAGCACAGTCACCAGATATCAACCCTACTGAGTTGTAGTGGGAACAGCCTGACCGTATGATACGTAAGAAGTGCCCATCAATCCAATCTAACTTGTGGGAGGTGCTTCAGGAAGCCTGGGGTGAAATCTCTTCAGATAACCTCGACAAACAGATAACCAGAAAGCCATAGGTCTGAAAGGCTATAAATGTTGGAAATGGAGGATTATTTGACACAATTATTTCTAACTTTGTCAATGACTATATTTCCTATTCATTTGTTATTATATTTACTATTCAAACAATTTTCATGTATGTTTTCATGGAAAACAGGGACATTTCTAAGTGACCCCAAACTTTTGAACCGTAGTATATATAAGTAAAAGTAATATTTTTTCATGTCTAAATCTTTTGGTTTGCTCTTACTTGCAAAAGTAGCACACATGGTGCCCAACATTATTCAATAAATAAATATAGCCTTATACCATGTAGAAAATTAATGGAATGTCTGCTAAAGTCTAACATAAATTCAATTCAGTGGTTTATTGGACACTCACAATAAATTCCGAGCAAATTAAAAGAAATTATTAGGGCATAAACTGAGATTTTTTTTAATGAAAAATGTATAAATGAGTAAAGCCTGGGCTATCCCACATTCATTAAGTGGAAAATCAATCAACTCTTGCCCTCTATTTCAGGATTTAATCTAGAAAGTGATTTTATAATCGAAATACTGCAGAGTTGACTGTTTAAAAAGATATGGGATTTGAAAAGCGATAGTCATCTAAATACTGAAAACAGTAGTTAGTTTACATGAAATTAACTGGGTACTGGCAATTTCTTTGCTGTTGTTGTGACAAATTGCTCCAAGACATATTATGTCCAGTGCAGATGTTCTTCACTTTATCACCTTCCCCTACATTGCAATAATAAAAATACCTGCAATGGCAATTATTTGTCACTTTATTTAAATCTTTATATTGCTTTAGACATATCCCAGCATCAACGAGTCAGTCTGTAATTGAGGCAGTCGTTCAAACCAGCCTCATTTGAATGTGTTTCATACCTTCCTCAATCGAACGAGCCCACTAATCTAACAGGTATGAATAACACTTCAACTCAATTACACCACACATCTTCATACACCTATTCCACTGGATATGAAGAATAACACACTGAAACTGTTAGTTGACTGCTGGGATTTTCACCACTGATGGAACAATGAGACTGAGAACTGAGAACCAGGGAATCAAGAGGAGTTATGCAAGCAGACACAGACAAAGGAGCTGTGTTTTCAGCTTCACACACTCACCACACACTCCAACTTTCACACACACACACACATTCTGCTGGCACACTGGGAAGAGATGGCTACATGTAGATTGAGAGGGCGGTAGCGTTGATGCATTGATGCGCTGGGCCGGGGTGTTCTCTCCTTACCAGCCGGGGACACACAGCTTTTATTCATGGGAACTGGGAGTTCCACAGAACCATATTTCTCTCAGAGGCTGAAGGAGGAAGAACGCTAGGACTGCACGTCTGTCACTGGGCTGGGCCCTCAGACCAAAGACAAACAAACACATGCAGCTGGACTAGAGACTTCATCTACTTACACTTTCACAGACTGGCACACACACACACACACACACAGGCCATATGTATAGACACACACACAAACACACACACACACACACGCTAAAAACATGGACAGCAGACCCTGAATATTACTCCCAGTGTCTCCACACACCCTAACCCTTATGGGGACCATAAAGGCAGAAATCCTTTTACCTATCCCCTAATCACTATGACTAAACCTAATCCCTACCCTCAACATAGTCTAAACCTAATCCCTACCCTCAACATAGTCTAAACTTAATCCCTACCCTCAACATAGTTTAAACCTAATCCCTACCCTCAACATAGTCTAAACTTAATCCCTACCCTAAACATATTCTAAACATAATCCCTACCCTCAACATAGTCTAAACATAATCCCTACCCTAATCATAGTCTAAACCTAATCCCTACCCTAAACATAGTCTAAACATAATCCCTACCCTAAACATAGTCTAAACATAATCCCTACCCTAAACATAGTCTAACCCTAAGCCTGAAATAACCTTTTTTCTAGTAGGGTCCAGAAAAAGAATCTGCCAGGTTTTCCTACCTTTGTGGACACTCCTGGTATCGTATTATTAGACTTCGATCACACACACATAGAAACATGCACACGCATGCGCACACACTATCTACATTCCTATAACACATTCTCCTCAGGTCTATTGTTTCAGTGACCTTAACAAAACATAAAGCAGCACCACAGTATCTCATTGTCTTCCTATCAACAGCAGTTGCAACATTTGATTTTGAACTCCAGGGGGCAACCATAGGATACACAGAGAGGAGAGTGGCAGGGAAACCTCAAAGGTTACAAGAGCAAGAAAAACCCTTGACATGTGCAGACTTAAAAAGGTTTATTTAAAAATTGGTCTAATGTTGAGATGAGTTAATGTCCAATGCCATCACTGACTGTATACATGAATTTGTCTTGAGTAGACCACTTTAGAGGCCTGACATTGGCTGAGCGCCATTAGAATGAACAAACACCGCAGTGCGCAGTCACCTATCTATGGCTTAGGGCAATAGTTGAAAATCACCAGAAAAAAAGCTTACATTTAGAACGCTGTTAGTGCTTTTATTTTACAGTTAGTGGTTTTTAAAAAGGTACTAATGTTGGCGCTTTAACTAAGTCACTTGTTAGTATTGCAATGCGAGACATTTAGCAGTGGGATTGTCAAAGTATCTGCCAACACATTGTATTAGGCAGTGTTTAAAAACAGATACGTTCAATTAAGAACAATTTAAGTGAGCTGGTTTGGCAACGAGGTACACGTTATTCTTAGATACAGTAGCAGCTCTCCTGGCCAAAGTCAAGCACTCTCCCAAGCCACCGTCACCATCCCAGCAGCCCGAGAAGTTCTGAATGAGGAAAATCATTTGATTATGTTGACGCTAATGACGAGAGGCAAACTTAAATCCATCTCCACGTTTTTCTTGCTTCTGCCCCCTGATTCAGCGCCCTGTCAGCAGCTTGTTAGAGTTTTACTGCGGTGTTTCAGATCTCTGCAAGCAGCTCTCGTCAGCCCAATAGACAGCGAGAGAGAGAGAGGTCATGAGGTGAACTGACAACCAGTAGTTCTACCCTAGAACCAGAATTACTGTAGAAACAGATTTACAGTATCAGTTATGCTGTGCGTTACCCCTTAATGGTTAGACCTAGATTACACTAGCATTGCAATGGCTGAGCTTAGTTACCACTTATTGCATTGTGAATCTGGACTGTCCTGATCCTGATAATGTTCTCCATGCAGAGTATAAATGTATTTGTTTCAGATTGTTCTTTATTTCCAGTTTTCCAGTTTGTTTTAATGTACACTTTGAAGGTAATTAGATTTTCTTCTTTGTGCCTTGTCTTACAGTAATTCTGTTGACTGACTCAGTGTGCTATTGTCATGCACTGAGGCTGTGGGATGTTTAGGGGTGTTTGCGGTATTAGGTTTAGCACCAGCTGGCTAACAGGACCACTCTCCATGCTCAGCTCTTTGTTGTACTGACAGACAAACAAGGCAGGTCACTTATTTCAGCAGTGGCATAATTTTGCTGAGCCCTTTTACTATGTCAATTACACGGGTGAATTTGATCAGCTTTGTGCTGGTTATTGTTATTTTTCAGACACACCATATTTTACCATATGAGCCAGTCAATTGACTTATTGCTTTAAGACTATACAAATTACATCAGTATCCAGGTTTAGTTAAATAAAATACTGGAGCTGTATCCGGGAAAAGAGTTGCACACAGACAAACAGTACCTCAGGCCAAGGGAGATGACCAATGTCCCTTCCCTTACAACAAGCCATGTGAAAACAAACATGGCCTTCATATGAAACCATACTGCCCTCCACGTCATGTCAATAACACCTGCCCAAGGAGAAAGGTAGGGAGGATGGGGGCGGGGTGGATGTGGCAGGTGATCTCAGTCTTATTATAACTATGGTTACACGCTGCTTTAATTTAGTTACAGGTAAGCAATGGACATAAGGGGAACATCACCTTTCGTGTATTAATATGCTAAATAAATTATTGGACAATGGTTTCATACACAAATATTATTATTATAAATTACTGTGTGATTTGAGAATATAAGTTGTGTGTGTGTGTGCGTGTGTGAGTCTCAATGTTATCGTCACTTCCTTGTCCATTCCAGGTCACACTGGCAAGAGGAGATGGTAAATGCTGCAAAAGACAAAGTGAGAGACAGTGAAGGGGGGGGGGTCACTGCTTGCAGAGAAACTCCATCGGTGAGAGGCCACTAATCACATTACCCAAGAAAACTTTTACTTATGGTTAATGGAATTCATTTAAAATTGAACCGCTGGCATATAACTAGATTTGCATTGATCCAGATATGTATAGAGCCAGAGTTAGTCTATCTATGCTGTGAGGGAATTAAAAGAGGCTAAGCCTATAGAGCCAGACTGTATAATCCTATGTTTAAAGATCAATACTGGCTGGACTACTCATGAGCTTATTCCAGTGGTGTGTCTGTGTTTGTCTGTGCGTGTGCCTGTGTGTAGGCTGAAAAGCACAAACACGCTGTGTATATAGTCCACTGTGTGTGTGTTAGTCCAGAGCAGATTTTTGTATATACCACGTGTGTTTGTCCACAGTGTGTATGTATATAGTATGTGCGTTGTTCCTCAGTGTATATTTTCCCTACAAATTCTTCAGTGTGTGGGAATTGGCCTTCCCTTGGTCTCACCTGCATGTTGGGTGGTGGCCCTGGACCTCTTTGGGGTTTCGCTGACCTGTTAACACCACACAAATAAGCCTGGCAGCCCTCGTTTATTTAGTCTGACACTGGTGACATCCATCGTCTGAGCAACTCACTGACAGCCTGTCCTTGAGAAGTGAAGAACAGATCCTCCTGGAACCATTGCCACCAACTAACCCAAAGTTGTTCTGTTTACCTCAGAAAGCAGAACTCCCCAGGGTTCCTTTCAGGCAGTATGTTTGATGGGTAATGTTCACTAACAAGGTTCTTGTTATATTTCTGTGGTCTGTGTTACAGACGTTTTTTAAGTATGGTTTGAAGCAAGAATGTTGCACAAAACACTGGTGAGTTCATAGGTTTGACTCAATGAGACTATGTGCAGGAAATATTTGAAGCAATTTACTAATAAATTATGTTTAGAGTCCCATTATTCTCCGGATTGCTTATTCCACCAAATTAATCTATTTGCCCAACCTGTTCATTGGATAATTCGTAAAGGACACAATGTGGTTATATAACCAGGTTTCGAGACAGATCATTCATATTCATGTGTGTTCCTCTCTGCTGCATACAGTACTTTGCTCCACAAACCGTGACAATGTGCTAAATGACCTTACACACCAGCAGCACTGCCACACACTCGATAGTGACCTCATTGATGAGCTACACTCACTTTTTCACCCGCCCACAAACACACGCATTCATGCACACACACACACACACACACACACACACACACACTCATCAGTGTGGGAGAGGTCAGTGCGACCCCCATTATCATTCTCACACTGGATGAAACCAACCGTGGCACAGTAGCACAATGACATTGGCCATGAGCAGCATATGAGCCAATCTGATGACTAAGAACCCCAAATATAAGATTAGTCTTTAGAATCCCTTCTCCTAAGTGCCACTCGGCACAAATGGGGCCCTAAGAAGATAATAACCTTACAATTGCTTTTATAGGGATTGAGTTATTTGATTACAAGCCCCATGATTGACATGTAGCTCTACCTTTACCGCTGCTGGACATGAAGAGCTCAGCCATTTTCACAACCTTTCCGAATTGAGTGAGAACGGCAGGAATGTCAGAGGATGGATGTGTGTGCAAGAAGAGGAGGCACCTGGAGCTGGCAGCAAACATGGCAGATGTTGATGTGATAGCAGTCAGGTGAATGAGAAATGTTTGCACAACATTAACAAGTGTAGTGTGAAGTATAGTCTCTTAGATGGCTAGCTGGTTTGGTCATTACCATCATCATATGGACATTACCATCATCACAGGGACATTACCATCATCACATAGACATCATTAACATAATTACCATAATCACACGGAAATTTCCATCACCATACAGACATTACCTTAATAATCATCACCACATGGATATAATCATCATTACCACTATTACCATCATCACACAGACCTTACCATAATTACCATCACCACACAGACATAATCATCATTACAATAATAGCATGGACATAACCATCATTACAATCGCCACCGAGACAGCATAATCTTTACAATCATCACATGGACATTATCATCATCCCACGAACAATTCTATCATTACAAGGACATTACCATCTGGTCTAAATGGCAGCACAAAAATATGTTTCTGACAACAATAAAAAATGTATTGCTGCGTTCAACAAACAGGTTGGTTAGCCATGTGTTTTCTACTATTGAGAGTAGTCGGTACTGTTTTCTCTCTCTATTAACCTCACTCCACCCTCTGGCTCCAGGTCTTCTGCAGTGCCTCCTGAATACAACCAACTGTTTATACTCTTGACCCACCAACAGTGTTTATCTTGCTTTCTCCATCCAGCAATCGGCCATATTATACTACCCAGTAAGAGGTTACTTTAACCACTCTATCTTCGTTCTTTGGCAACATCCAGTTCCATGATGTGAGAGCTGTTGAAAGTCCCAACTCACCCCCCAACCCTCCCCACCTTCCAAATCTTTCCCTTCCCCAGCCCACTAGCTCTCTAAGCTAATCCTGTTTGTCCTCGTTTACCAGGATTGAAGTGGAGAGGTTTCTCTGGATTCCTCCAGCCTCCCCATTTAAAAACATTACTAGACAATATTTATGTGCCCTTATCCAGGACAACTTCTATTGCTTACAAATCACAGGCTTAGTAACCCACTTACAAAAACAGGCTTTATGGTTCATCTGGACATCTACAGGGTTTAGAGGGACAGCTTTTTAGCCAAGGACAAACCTTAGTCCAGCCAGCATGCACTGCACAAAATGTTGCCAATGGGACAAAACAATGTTACTATATTCGAGGAGATATTTGCTTAAATTAAGAGAAATAATCTGCCAATCGAACAAGACAAATGACCAAATATTCAAGCCATATTTTCTAAAGACAAGTCAAAGAAAAATGTACCTTATTCTAATGATTGGACTGTAGGGCTAGCATGGGGCTTCTGAGAGAGGCTGCAGGGCTAGCATGGGGCCTCTGAGAGATGCTGCAGGGCTAGCATGGGGCCTCTGAGAGACGCTGTAGGGCTAGCATGGGGCCTCTGAGAGACGCTGTAGGGACAGCATGGGGCCACTGATAGAGGCTATAGGGCCAGCATGAGGCCTCTGAGACTGCAGGGTCAGTATGAGGCCTCTAAGACTGTAGGGGCCTCATACTGTAGTCCCTACAGGCCTCTGAGAGAGCCTGTAGGGACACCTCTAAACCTCACAATCCTCGATGCCGCTTTACTCCATTGACTTAAGAGCCACAGAAAGAGGAAGGCAGACAAGGAGACAAGGGGCAGAGCATCTGCCAGAGCTTCGTCCAGACACACCTATACCTCAGAAACTGCTTCTGTCGAGGCCAAACAGAGGCTTGCCTCTCACTTCTTCCTCAATTTTGTCTCTGCTCTTCTGGATATTTCCATTAATTAAAATGACCTCCAAGGACCTTGAATACCTGTTGCGTGACCGTTCCCTGTGCCTCTTGCCATTACAGCTGTCATTCCGTACCAATTTTAAATAATAGCCAGTTCATTCTCATTCTCATTCTCATTTTCCTATCGGGAAAACCGCCTCTAAACAAATAAACAGCAGTCTGGATCATTGCTGTTATTACTAGAGAGCGTGACCACACAAGGTGATTGACGGTCTCTACACCCTGGCCGCTGTCCCACTGCACAATACCTGGATGCCACTCTGTTTGGACTGAAAACAGCCCATGAATCAGTAGTAAGGGCTGGTAGAAGCCGGCTTGGCCTCCAGCCAACATGCACCAGATCGAAGTCTAAAGTAGATGTTATTTTGCAGGTGGGGGGAACGCCTATATATGATTTGATAGCTACTACGGGCACAGTTAGAGTTAGATAAATTGTTAGAGTAAGATAAACTGCCTGTTTGCTATAGTATTGTCAAAGTACATGGTGATTGGGCAGTAAAGGGATCAACTAAGATTTAAAAGAATGGGCTGTGAAAAACTGTGTTCTGAATGATGAATGAGGAGTTCACTTGTTAGGAGCTCAATGTTAACCTTAATACAAAACCATAATCTTTTTGAGTTTTGATTTCTTGTCTTTTGAAATATAGTTCTGATTTTACCACATAGATGTTGATCTTCCTTCCCGGAACAATTTCCAGAAATTATGATTAGTCTGTTAGATCTTTTTCGGACTCCTAAATTATTCTATGTGGAAGCCAGTAGTGTGCGTGTGTGTGTGTGTGTGTGTGTGTGTGTTTGTGTGCATGTACAATATTTGAGTTAATCATTTTTGTGGATGACCTTTATGCTGGTCCTCAATTATAAAATACAATTGTTTATGTTGGGGAAAAATCTAGGGTTATGATTAAAATTAGGTTTAGGGTTAAAATTATGTTTGGGGTTATAGTTAGGCTTAAGATCAAATTTAGGAATTAGTTTTTTCTCCACTGAGCTTGATTTCATTGTTTCCCGGATGAGGTTTTTCTTTATCTGCAAAATCGCCCCTTAGTGTTAGAAACTAGAATCTAGAGAAATCAGCCCTTAGGATTAGGGACTAGGATGTTGGGAAAACATCCTTTAGGATTAGGGACTGGGATGTTGGGAAAACATCCCTTAGGGTTAGGGACTAGGATCTTGGGAAAACATCTCTTAGGGTCAGGGACTAGGGTTTAGAGAAATCAGCCCTTAGAGTTAGGGACTAGGGTGTAGGGACATTCGTTTTTTCAGGATATTACTTTTCCAGTCCTCATTTTAAATGGAATTTCGTCAAGTGTGTGTCTTTGTGTCCCCATATATCCCTGCTCTACCACACCGGTTTGTGCCATAATTATCACAGTTATTAATATGAAGGGTTAAAGGCGAAGAGGGATACACACTAATAAGCTGTTACTACATTAAGTGCAGAGATCTCAGGAAACAGTCTATGAGGTTGCATGGAAGATAATAGAGGCTCCTACAAGTGTGAATTAGACAAATAGTTTGGACATTTCCATCTTTTCAACCCAGGACCATTTTGTCACTTTCAGAACACTTTCCACAAAGGTTGGAGTTTTTCTATCTAATCTCCCTCTTAAAACCTAATCGTTCAATAATAAACAATAAACATTTCACCCCATTGTAGCTCTCATGTATGCCTATCAGGCATTAACAAGTAAGCACCATCCATTAAACTTCCCCACACACCAAAACAACTTCGCCTTTAAGTCAGTTGCCCCACTTACATCCTAGCGCCCGTGTCCCTTTAAGAGCGCTTAGCTCTCTTTGCCTTCCCAATTAGGGCTCTAATTTGGCTAATGTAGCATTAATGGAGAAAGAGACTGCTGAAGCCCCGAGCTCAGCACAATGCTGCCCCAATACGACACACACCCAGATTAGATTTCACTAACAATGGCATCAGGATGTCCCTCCCCACACACACACACACACACACACACACACACACACACACACACACACACACACACACACACACACACACACACACACACACACACACACACACACACACACACACACATACACATGCATATACAGCTCCGGAAAAAATGTAGAGACCACTGCAGCTTATTCTTTCCTTTCCAAAATAGTCAAAAAGGAAGGTTTTGAGGGAGGATCACAAGGGTTAAAATTAAAAGACCACTAAATTGAACCCTTCTGTTCCTCACTCAAAACTACCTTTTTCACCTTTTTTGGAAAGGAAAGAAAAAGGTGCAGTGATCTCTTATATAAATATACACATGCATAACTATTCTGTACACACATGTACACCCAGGCAATGCAACTGGCATCTACAGAGACACATGGTGTGGACCTTGTCCTTCAGTACCTCCACCAGAACAGTGTCTGAACTGTCAGTCCCTCTACTCCTGTCGGATGTTGCAGGAAGTTGGTTGGAGTAGGATCATGGGTTTTACATGGTCAGATACCAGGGAAAACATTTGGTGAACTGCTCCAAGGTAATTAAGAATATTTGCTAATGTTTTTGTCACATGACCTGCCTATGAGGAGCACATCCATCGTTTCCTTCACATCCATATGCACACATCTTTCCATATTAGCACAAAAAGGCACACTGTCTATATCCGGGCAATTCAGTTCTGATCCTCGAGGGCTGTAACATTTCTGGCTGTTATACTCAACTAATAAAATGAGACTGATTTAAACCTGAGATGCCAGGTGAAGGCAATCAACTAGCAGGTAGAACCTAAAACCAGAACTGTTTTGGCCCTTTCTGACCCACCTTGAATAGCCCTGCTCCGTACGAACACATCCATAGAACCACACATCCTTCCATACGATCACATCCATGAAAAAACATTGTTCTGTACGAACACATCCATAGAACCACACATCCTTCCATACGATCACATCCATGAAAAAACATTGTTCTGTACGAACACATCCATAGAACCACACAACCTTCCATACGATCACATCCATGAAAAAACATTGTTCTGTACGAACACATCCATAGAACCACACATCCTTCCATACGAACCCATCCATAGAACCACACATCCTTCCATACGAAGACATTCATCATAACACGCATCCGTACATATGAACACATTCATAATAACACATACATGCTTTAGCCAGCTGGCTTACAGAAAACATGTGGCCGGCATGGGAATGTGGTCCTGCTGAGTAGGAGTGGCGCCACCTCCCCTCTTATCGCCCACATATGCACACACATTTATGCACCACACACACACACACACACACACACACACACACACACACACACACACACACACACACACACACACACACACACACACACACACACACACACACACACACACACACACACAC
>JACXGJ010006211.1:0-35413 GCA_016801105.1 Esox niger
CCATGGGAGGTTAGTTTTAGATGCTGCCATCAGTGCCATGGGAGGTTAGCGTTAGATGCTGCCATCAGTGCCATGGAAGGTTAGCGTTAGATGCTGCCAAGGATAATACCTATAGTCATGATATAATGCAATTGTGTGTATCTGTACATAACATTAAGACCTGCAAAAGCAAGCAATAACGTTAATATATTACACATTACATTAAAAAATCTGCCACACAACCTTAGGCCTACATGAGAGAAAACCACTGAATTAATCATTTTAGCACCGCGGCCAGGCAGTGCTAGCCTTGAGGTGGTAGCTTACCATTTAGAATGTTGCAGCCTCCTCATGCTGTGTTGAACCTTGTGAGAAGTTTCTGATTACATTCTCTTTCCTGGTGAAATGTACCTGTCAGGTCTCAAATATCAGCAAGACAAGTTGGATTTTTTTGTTGAGGCGACATAATGTTTGCTACAGAAAACCCTGTGTGTTCTGCCGGGTGGAGAAGGAACCATGCCAACAGAACCCTGCTGACACCACCCCGCCGCCGTATCTTTTAAGATCCTGGAGATCCTGGGATTCATTTGTTGCTGCTGGCTGCAGTTGTGATTTCATGTTGCAAAAATTTGCAAACCACAATAAAGTCAGCGTTTGGTTCAGATTTGGTTAAATTTAACAATAGCGTGACCTAGTTTACATCTAGAACGGTCGGGCTCTCTGGATCTATGTCTTTTTGGAAGATCGTTGCTTGCTAATCAGAATTTTACCAAATAGCCACCAGTGAAACTAAGGTAGGTAGTAGCCATTTTCTACTGCTTAATGGAATAGCATGACTGAGTGCCGATCAGAAAGCATTTCTTTGAGTTGTTAAATGAAATAAAACGTAATTCTGTCTTCCCAATCAAATACAACTGGAATAGTGTATTCCCTATCAAATGCAACTTTCATTGTTTGTTCCCTGTCAGGTATAATGGGTATATTTTATTTTGTGTTGTATGGACTGGAAGTGAAGGGAGAAAGAACCATTAGACTGAAATATTTATTAATCCCTGCATTATATGTCTGTAATTGTGGAAGTCTGTCACACACTGGTCAGTAGTGTTCGAGGTTTGTTGGAGACTGGTCTCTAGCGTTAGAGGTCTGTAGCAAACTGGTCTGTAGTTTTGGAGGTCTGTCGACGTCTAGTCTGTTACGTTGAAAGTCTATAGTGGACTGGTCATTCGTTTTAGAGGTCTGTCATTTCAGAGGTCTGTAGCAAACTGGTCTGTAGTGTGGGAGGTCTGTAGGAGGCTGACTGCTTGTGTCCAAAATGGTCCCCTATACCCTACATAGAGCATTGCTGTTGGGGTGCAGCCTAAGTCAGTAATGTTGGATGCCTGTTGAGGTTGGTTGAGTCAGTCTCCTGGCTGCAGACTTAGCCAGACTTCTCTCAGCATTAGATATGCATCCTGTGACAAGGCTTTGAAGACAAGAGGCTCTGGCACTGGGAATGTGTGAGTGATCTGCACCCCACCTTCTCCCGTGGGTGTGTGTGTGTGTGTGTGTGTGTGCGTGCGTGTTTGCGCGAGCAATCTGCACCGCACCTTACCATGTGTGTGTACGTGAGTGAGTGATGTGTGTGTGTGTGTATTTGTTTTGTTCAGGGCTGTTGTTTGTGAATTATGATTTGATGCTTTTTGAGTGTTAGCCTATGAGTGTGTGTTGTCAGTAGGGAGGCTGTGCCCTCCTTGTGCAGACTGCAGAAGCCCGAAGCCACTCAGTGCTGGTCAAGTGGCTCGGAATAATGCGGCTCAACCCCAGAAGCACACGGTGTGACGAGCCCAGCTGCACACACACACACACTCACACTCACACACACACACACACTCACACACACACTCACACACAAACTCACACACACACACACACACACACCCTTACAGGGTAGGTAGGCTGAAGATCGTATTCTGGTTGAGGGGGCTTGTAGGGATTACGTTGTGTGTGTGTGTGTGTGTGTGTGGGTGTGTGTGTGTGTATGTGTGGTGCAGATGGTTGTAATGATGATCAGATTGCTTTTTTAATGAGACACTAAGACTATGACACACAGAGAGACTTGATCAGGCCGACAGACAGACAGTTAGTGGTTAATGTGTGTGTGTGTGTGTGTGTGTGTGTGTGTGTGAGAGTTGCAAAAATATTTCAGATTTTGTTAGGATCCCCATTAGTGACCATCACAAACAGCAGCTACTCCTTCCTGTGTCCCCAGACAGACAGACAGGCAGACGTGAGGGTGTTATGGTTGTCAACATTCTACAGACGATGCAAGCATACTGACAGGGAGCTGATAACGTTGAACGTGGGCTAATTTCCATTTTGTCTGAATTGTCTAAGCAGGCAAATGTTTAGTTTGAAAACAACTTTCAATCTTCATCTTGTAATCAGATTGACCTTAGAAAGATTGTGGTGTTGTCATTACTTAATGTTAGCTAGCTTAAATTCAATTGACAGCCCTCAGTCTTAGCTAACATTGTTACATCTTAATATGAATCTGGTGGCATTAATAGGATGGCAAAAAGCTTTGCTACTAATTATCAGGCTTCTTTAGATATAGAATTGTGTTTTCAGGTCTTCCGTGCACTCGGTCCTTCACAACTCTAATCTATTCCAGTTGAGGATGAATTGAGTACACTGCTCACTTGGGCATCAACTTCAAAACGATAAATCAGAACAATATTGTCACGAAATATTCAACCCATGAACAGCTATAGAACACATGATGTTTCCTGTCTGTCAAGTGTCAACTTCCTGCCGGGTCTGTCACTCATAGACCCACTATGCTGTTGGCCACAGCTCTCAAAACCAATGAGAAACACTGCTTGTTTATCTCACAAACACACACACATACACACACACATTGGCAGTTTGTGTGTACATATGTATGTTCAAAACAGAGGGGTAGACTGAGTGACAGCCTAGCTGCTAGCAATGAATCATCAAAATGATTTGAAAGTCAAATGTACAGTTTCATAACAGGCACATATTATTATTTTCTCTGTAAGCCCAACAGTTTTCTTCTTACAGAAGATTAAATGAGCAAAAAGACCAGAGAGATAGTAGATCAGACCAGAGCTATTTGGCTTCATTTATGGCAGAAGATATTACGCAATCATGTGATGGCATCCATAAATACATCCATAAGCACATCCATCCACCCATAAATACATCCATAAGCACATCCATCCACCCATAAATACATCCATAAGCACATCCATCCACCCATAAATACATCCATAAGTTCATCCGTCCATCCTTCCATCCATACAATCCATCCATCCATCCAATACATTCATCCATCCATACAGTCCATCCATCATCCATCCATCCATCCAATACATCCATCCATCCATACAATCCATCCATCATCCATCCATACCATCCATCCATCCCTCCATCCATGCAATACTGCCAACCATACAGTACATTCCTCCATCCATATAATACATCCATCCCTCCATCCATACAATACATCCATCCATACAGTACATCCATCCATACAGTACATTCCGCCATTCATACAATACATCCATCCATAAAGAACAATCCTCCATTCATACAGTTCATCCGTCCATCCACACAATACATCTCTCCATCCATACAGTACTTCCATCCATCCATGCATTCATCCATCCATCCATCCATACTTACAAGCATAGAAACATACATACGTACATACATCCCTACATACGTACAAACATACACAGGTCATACAGAAGACAAACACATCAGTAGAAACGACTTCCTACTACTGATAGATGTTCAGCATTATCTTCCCTCTCTATACATTACCATCACATTCCATTTATAGTTTAGCTATAAAGACTATAAAACCTTTTACAGCTTACAGATACTAAAATGGTTTCTGTCATCAGTGACCCGTGACCTGGAGAAGAAAATCAATTTCATGCCTGTTACATCCACACAGCAACAATTCACTTCACATGATCTGTCCGAGTAATTCCCTGATGGTCAATCGATATCATCGGTCAATCCATCACATGAACAGTATATATTTTTTTTTATATGAGCAAATGCTCTTTAAATTCTAAAGACATTTTGTGCATCGTAAGTCAAACACATGAAAGAGGGGAAGGCATGGCATTTATTGACATGTATGTAAATGTATAGGCTGACGTGCCAATAAAATGTGTGTGTATGGGTTTTGAGATGTGCCCACGGGGCTATGGTCAGGTACTTTCAGAGAGGGCTGTCCATGAGGCATCCAGAGAAGCTGAATGTCTCATTAACCTAGCTCCATCCAATATCCTTCCTAATTCATTTAGCCCTCCACACTTCTTGTTGTGTGTGTGCCTTTGTGCGTCTTTGTGTCTATGACCTGTGTGTGTACTAATATATTCTCCATCCTCCTCTCACAGGACTCTGTGATGATGGCGTATCCATGGCAATGATTGTGTGTCATTATTTCCCCCATCAGATGAGTGATATCCCAAAGGAGGGAGAGAGAGAGAGAGTGATTAGACTTGCTAATGCCCAGTGTTGCCGTGTTTATTATTCAGTGTCTCGATATTGGAGACAATCAGGCCAATCAAAGTGTCTCCCTGACGGAGATAGGGTGTGTCCCAAATGGCACACTAGTTGCCCTGTAGTGCACTATTTTGCAGCAGGGCTTGGGTCAAAAGGAAGGCACTGGGTAAGCAATAGGGTACCATTTGGGACACGGGTAAGGGCCGCTGTTTAATCTCAATTGTCCACACATACAGTCCCTCTCCTTCATTACTCTGTCTCTCTATTACCCACTACCCCCTTCGACTCTCTCTACTCCATGTTGGTTCTAAAGTATAGGACTACCTTTCTACAGTACCGTTTTATATCTTGCTTGCTGACAGCTGGAGAGCGAGATGACAGTGATTGAGTATTTAAGAAAGAGAGAATACATTGTAGCAGACTACCTGACCAGTGAGACTGACCCAAAATGAAGAAACCTGTTGACTATTTACAGCTTCATTGTGCGTGGTTTGATATGGAGAAAGGCTGCTATTGACAGACATGGCTCTCAATAGTAACCAGTCTATACACTTACTGCCCACTAAATTAGGTGGAAAGAAAGAAGCACCTCCCAATCTCCAGCACAATGAATGATCACATTAGAGACACCTATCTCCCTTAGATCAAACAAATCCACAAAGAATTTGAAAACAACGTTGATAAACTACGATATTTGTTAGGTGATATTCCACAATGTACGAACATGGCAGCAAGATTTGTGACCCGTTGCCATGGGAAAAGGGCGACCAGCGGAACACAAACAACACTGCAAGCATAAACAATATTTATACTCAATTTATTTTCCTTTGTCATTCATTGTCTAACTATTTGCACATTGTTACAACACGGTACATAGCTTCAGTAATTACGTTTTTCCAGTGGCTTCATCTATTTCAAACTTCTGTGTACTTCAAATTTCTGAGTTCTTTTTCACCTTTGTTATTTTACATTTTATCATTCTTATTCTCCACTTTCTTTGGCAATGTAAAGAATTGTTTCCCATGCCAATAAAGCCCTTTAAATTGAAATTGATTTGAATTGAGAGAGAGAGAGGGAACAGTAAATCTGCAGGCCTCTCCATCATGTGTAGTGGCGCTCCCGTCTCCTTCAGCAGAGTGATATTATAAAAGACAGCATCCCAAATGACAGCCTAGTCCATGCCTAGTGTGCTATGATGCTTGTTTAAAGGCAGCGCACTCTATGGGGAATAGGATGCCATTTAGGAAGCAGCTCAGGCTGTATGGTAATAAAGGAGCCTGAGACAAACATAAATTTCATCACAGAGAGAGAAGGAAAATACACACACAGATTAGTCGATGATTTCATGGCATCCGAAATCGTTTGGGGCTGAATTATTGGTTGTGCGATGAGGAGATTATTTCAAAAAGGGCCGTAAAGGGATACTTTGAGATTTTGGCAATAAAGGCCCTTCATCTGCTTCCCCAGAGTCAGATGAATAGTGGACGTGTTTGTTATATGGGTGTCTAGTATTTAGTTAGTGAGGTAGTTTCACAAGCTAATGTTGACTCATATTATCACAATTACTGGAAGTATTTGCTAGTGAAAGTATACTAGCAGATGCTATAGATAATCAGTTGTTTTGGTAACACTAGTTCTGATTGCGTCGTGTTAATCCTGGCTGGTATTTTTGATTAGATTTATAATTTTACTATTAAGATTATCTTAATAATTTGACAAAAATGCTTCGATTTTGGTCAGATATTGTCATTTTGAGTATATTTTGTATTAGTCAAGTCAATTATACATTTTATGTCAAGTTTAAGTACATTTATTTAAATATATTTTTGACAAATGTTATGTTCCACTCATCAGTAGTCATTTTCTTCTCACTTACCATTGTCAGGACTGTTGAGGAATACTTTAATCTACATTTTTGTAAACAAAATTAACACTGAACTTAGGAACCCACTTAAATTCATCCAACTCTGGGAGATCACAGATCAAGTATAGCTTTGTTACGAATAGAACTGGCAGTTGAAAAATGGAAGTGGGTTTAGCAAGAAAACACAGAATACCTTAGAATAACAGGCATTTAAATGTACTTCATAGGCTGTGCTTCATTAGAATGCCCCTCCCCCCATGAGCAGTCATTTTGACTTAAACATTCTAACTGTGTAATATATATATTTCACATATGCAGTCGGAAAGAAAATATAGTTTGGTTGTGTTTATGAAGGTGCTGGCTATATAAAATTATGTTATTATGTTAATTAATACAGTAGCATTTCCATTTATATGTTACACTTGGCTTTTATTTGCCACACATTTTTTTGAGGTCCGAGTGCCGAAGGCACCTGTCACATATTCGTTTTGGTTTCAGAACGAATCAATTATGGGTTAAAGTGTTCCATTCTGAAAACACAGGTGTTTGGTTGGCCTATTGACCATGACATTTATTTCCAAGTTCCGCATTGCTGTATTTATGTAGACTTGCCGCAATTATCCACAACGTCTCGTCCATCTTCTAAACCACACGCTCTCTCCACATCGGCTGTGTCTGCGGCTGTGTGTCTGCTTCTCTGCCATTTCACGTGTTGGACCCTGCAGGCCAGAAATCTCTTAGAAACGAACATCCCAATGCAGCGTCTATCCGTATGAGAATATGTGATGGAGACAGATGTTGTTTTCTGACACCAAGCGGGGATGTGTTTGGTGTAGATTGTACGATCAAAACCAAAGACTGCAACCACACAGCTTACAGCAGCAGGATAAGAACCCTACCTCCTTTCTCCTCACACCATGTTCTTCCAGTTTGAACCCAGGCCAATTTGCCTGCACTCCCAGTGCACTTTCAGAGGCTCTGAGGTGTTTCGAAATCCAGACTTAGGAAAGCCAATCTCAGTTGATTCTCAGTCCACCCAGAATGTCTTATGTTGGGACGACCCGTATTGTTTTCATTATTTTGGCAAGGCTAAGGGTTTCGAAAGTGTCACAATCTGCTCTTTCAGATGTTAAATAGACATCCAAAAGTATGACCTGCTTCTGACTGAAGGATTTGAAAAGTTTTTGATTCTGTTACCCTGGGAAAAGATTGACATGTCTTTTTTAAACGGCTTAGAGCACTTTCTGCTTTTGTAATCTTAATCTGGATGTGAGAGGAAGGAGGACATGAGAGAGATATTTACATTCCGTTTTTGTCCAATGACACAAAGAGACACTATGTTTCAACTCTACTCATACAAAAAGAGATGACGTATTTTACTCTACTCATACAAAAAGAGATGACGTATTTTACTCTACTCATACTAAAAGAGACAACGTATTTTACTCTACTCATACAAAAAGAGATACTTTATTTAACTCAGTCTTTACATACATAGAGAGATACTCTAATTAACTCACTCTACTTATATTTAGATGCAATCTGTAACTGTACACTGAACACTGAAAGATAATAGATAGATAATGTATTTAATTCCGTCTTTACATACATAGATGGAATCTGTAACTGTACACTGAACACTGAAAGATAATAGATAGATAATGTATTTAATTCCGTCTTTACATACATAGATGGAATCTGTAACTGTACACTGAACACTGAAAGATAATAGATAGATAATGTATTTTATTCCGTCTTTACATACATAGATGGAAACTGTAACTGTACACTGAACACTGAAAGATAATAGATACTCTAAAAGATCATGTATTTAATTCCAATCTTTACATACATAGATGCAAACTGCATTTAACACTACCCATAGACAGAATTATAATGTGTTTTGCAAGTCTGAGTTGGTTACTGTTGCACGTCCTTGTGAAACGTGTACACAGAAGAATCTCCCCGAGGTCATATATGTTCTTCAGACAGACCAGTGAGTACATGTCTGTGGAAGGACAGGTAGGGACAGGTGTTTATGATGGAGGAAGTGTGTGTCTGCGGGAGAAGGGGTGTGGTATCTGTGAGTGTTTAAGCCAGTGTCGGGCAGTAGGCAGCAAAATGATTAAATTCTATTTGGCTGTAGCTTGATGGTAGATCATCTAAATTCAAATCCAGGTAGTGTTTGCATTACTTTGGTGCCTTGTAGTGATGTAGTTACTACAGGAAATACATGTCGTCTTTTTTGTTCAAAGAAATGAAAATCTGAGGCAATACATTCTTTTTTTGTAAGACTGACTATATTCCGACTTGAAACAAAGTTTGCGTTTGATATGCTGAATTACATTTCTATGAACAAATATGACCTGCTTGTGAATGTCCATGACATTGCAGATTGATCTCATAATATATAATAGTAAATGCAATTAGGTTTAATAAACTATACATTTTGGGGTAGATTTAGTAACGTCTGCGTGTAAAGTATTTGGTAGCTTGGCAAACTGGCTCCCAAGGTCGCTTCCCCTAACACTGTCTGAGACAGAGTTTCTGCAGGGCTGAAACAACTGGGAAAAATAATTGAGGAACATGTATTTATGGTTGATGTTTGCATGAGAGGTCAGTTATGGATAACATTTACATTTACATATTCATTTAGCACATGCTCTAATCCAGAGAGACATCCAGTGGTGAGAGCCTCCATTCTGAGGTACCTGGTGTGAGAGGTCAGTGTGTGTGTGTTTGATCAGGTAGGGCTTCAGGGCAGGCCGTCATGTACCTACAGAAGCTCTGGCGGGTGTAGACGGGTTACGGAAGGAAGGAGAATGCCTGCACACTGTTAAATATGTTCCCAGTTTTAATGCTGCCACTGAATCAGTTGAACATGCCTGGAATTTATCGCGGCAAAACAGTGGTTGCGTTTATTGGCTCCGAAGCCTGGTTCATGATTGCCGGCAACAGCCGACAACGAGGACCGCTAATATGTCTGTGGCTCTGGAAATTATATTGGCTTCATTAACAACTTGTTCACGGTTGATCGATCCCATTGTCACTGTATCAATATGAAAAGCAGCTTGTGGTCTGCTGGGACAGAAACATGTGTTACAAACTACAATAACATATTATTCACTGATTAGAGTTGCTGAGGTGACAATGTTTGTGTGTATGTGTGTGTATGTGTGTGTGTGTGTGTGTGTGTGTGTGTGTGTGTGAGTGTGTGTGTGTGGGAGTGTGTGTGTGGGAGTGTGCGCGCGCGTATGCGTGCGTGCGTGTGTGTGTCTGCATGTGTGCGTGTGTGCGTTAGCAGTAGACATTTGGTCAGCTGTTTTTAGTTTTCCCAGGGAAGCCGTTTTACCAACGCAACAGAAACACAACAATGGAGACGCCAACATTACGCAGCGCTGTTTTTAGCTCCATTTATTGCCTTTGGTTGGCCCTGGAGGGGTGTGTGTGTGTGTGTGTGTGTGTGAGAGAGATAGGGTGAGTGACTGCTCCGTGCATGTCTCAGACACACATCACCTTGTATTCTGCTCCATCCATCTTGTAGCTCTAAACAATAACAGGAACATATGAATATTACCAGCCTGGGTGTCAGGACAACTGAAGGAAAGGAGACATGATGGATATTGGGTTTGTACTTTCCCTCTCCCCTGCCATTGTCCCAGTGTCTGACAGATGAACAATGGTAGTGTTTTGAACTTTGCTGAATGTTATCTTTCACTTTGTCTTCGCTGAGGGCTTTCACGTCAGCCTGTCAGATTCATATTATTCTGCTCTCTCTGTCTCTCTCCCTCTTCGGCTCCTCTCCTTTTCCTCACGGTGTGTTGCAACAGGTGCGGGTCGTCTCCAGCAGCCGTGCTATTTGCTGTTCTAGCTGGCTCATGTTAGCACCTGTCAATCCTCTTAAGTCTTTCACGCAGCGCGCGCACACATGGTCCCGTCCGTATTGATGGCGCTCTTTGAAGGCTAAGCGTTCCGCCTAAAAGCCCCAAACCCGAGGTCTCACACGCGTCCAACCGGGATATAAAGGCCCTCCGACACACCGCTGCCGAGGCAGGCGCACATGGGATGATGGTCCGGCTGGCCGGGGGGCTGGGGGGGGACAGCATTCCATGCCAGCGTCTGCGATTGATTTGAGGCCGAACGCCGTTTTTCCCTTCGGAAGTCAATTCAGACCCGGTTCGGATTCCTGTCTTGACCCGTCACTCCGGCTGCGCCCCAAGTCTACCCTGTTCCCTACGTAGTGGGCCACCCTTACAGGACTCCGGTCCAACGTAGCGGAGTGGACAGGGACTTGGGAGTCATTCGGGACGCCACCGTAACCGCCCGGGTGCAGCTGTCCTCTGGTCGCCCTGGAGCCAGCTGGGAAGGTTTGATAATCATTATCATTCTTCTTGGCTTCTCTGTTCAGGGTGTGAAATGTTGTCCAGTGAATATGAGAGATGCTATTGTTCCTTCCTGCGAGGCTATCCTGTTCTCTCTCTCCGCTGCTTAGGTCTGATTAGAACCTTGGATCTGGGTTCCAACCCGCAGCCTTGGGGAATCCACCCAATCCCAGAACCATCCTCCCTCTGAGCCTCTCTGGCTCGCTATGGCTGGTACACATAACACACACACACACACACACACACACACACACAGTGAACGGTTGTGGCAGGGCTGGGCTGGTTTGGCTGTCGCCTGTAGAGAAGAGAGATTTTTACTGAGCATGCAGAGTCCATCTGTAGCTGAGCCCCTGTGATTTGAGGCAGCTGGTTGTGTGTGTGTGTGTGTGTGTGTGTGTGTTGCGGTGATAGGATGGGAGGAACGGGGAAAGAATGAGCTCTGTGTGTAAGGGTCAGATTGCGACCTCATGACCGGTGCTATACTCTGCTCAGAACCAACTCTAACTCTCCCTCTCAGCAATGACCTGGGTGAAAGCTGTTGATCCTCATGTGACAGTGATCGAGGCAACTCACACTGATGTTGTGTTTGCGGTTGTTTGTCTCGAGCGCACGCGCCAAGTGCGCGTGCACGTGAAGTGGGAACTGTCAGTTCGGGGCTGTTTAAGGCGAGGCCCGTTGAATGGGATTTTCACCGCATTCCAGCTTGAGTTCATATAGAATCCTTTATCTCTGTGAGAGAGGGGGGTTTGTATTCACAGGGCATTCAGAGTTTTTCGTTTGTCAGGGTGCGTCTTTGACATCTTCATTATGCAGTACTGTCCTGACTCCTAATGGGAATGATAAAGAGGAGGAGTTTGGTACGTGACAGAGCAGAAATGACTGGATTTTCTCCAATAATAACCTGTCAC
This sequence comes from Esox niger, assembly GCA_016801105.1. Classification (NCBI taxonomy): domain Eukaryota; kingdom Metazoa; phylum Chordata; class Actinopteri; order Esociformes; family Esocidae; genus Esox; species Esox niger. The sequence continues at coordinate 11,658 of JACXGJ010006211.1, forward strand.
TTGCTTGTTTGTTTCTTTGTCATTCTTGAAACCACCAGCTAGCTAGGCAGACGATTTTTTGTCTGGCTCTATATATTCTGGCCTAGAGTCTAAATCCAGCCTTTAGCATGAAGTCTGTAAATTCAGGTCAAATCTGCCCTGCTGACTAAAACATGGTTAGGGCCAGATGTTTGTGTGTGTGTGTGTGTGTGTGTGTGTGTGTGTGTGTGTGTGTGTGTGTGTGTGTGTGTGTGTGGGTGTGTGTGTGTGTGTGTGTTTGTGTGATTATGGCAGCGCATCAGCTCTCTGACAGCCTGTTTATCTTTTCTGAAATGTGAAGAAATATGTGTGTGGTGTATGTTCAGTTCTGTGTGTTTATACGTGTGATGTGTGTGTGTGTGTGTTTGTGTGTGTGTAGGCTGTGTGTGTGTGTGTGTGTGTGTGTGTGTGTGGCAGTGTGTGTGCTTGTGTTTATAGAGCATTAGTGTTTCTTAATAACATCTGTACAGTGACAGGACACAGCTTGGGTTAAGAACTAACGGGAGAAAACATTTAGAAACAAAATAGATCACAGCTGGAGCTAAATGAGTTCCAAATGTTGAATTCTACCTCTAAATTGTGTACTCTTTTTATAGTGCACTACCTAGTGAATGGGGTACCGTTTGGGAGACCTTGGAAATCAATATGACATTTAAACATCATGTTCTCTCTGTTGGAGCGGATGCGGTCCGTATTGATTGACATAAAAGAGGCCAAGCTGTACTGTACTCCATGAAAGTAGATACGTCAAGGGGCCTCCCAGGTGGCGCAGCGGTCCAAGCGGCCCATTCGTGGCAAAGAGCTGACCGACGCAGTCTAGGTTTGAGTCTTGGATTTGCCGCTAGCTGACGAGTGGCTGTCGAAAATGTTGATGGGCCTGTGGGCCATGTGGATGGGCCCATGTGTCATGTGGATGGGCCCGTTGGCAATGTGGATAGGCCCGTGTGTCATGTGGATGGGCCTGTTGGCTATGTGGATGGGCCCATGTGTCATGTGGATGGGCCCATTGGCCATGTGGATGGGCCCGTGGGCTTTGTAGATGGGCCCGTGTGTCATGTGGATGGGCCCATTGGCCATGTGGATGGGTCCGTGTGTCATGTGGATGGGCCCGTGTGTAATTGCACTCCTGCCACTCTGTTCCTTTCACTCTTGCGAGCTCCCTGGGGCTCCTGCAACGCTAACCGATGCGGTCAGCTGAGCATCTTATCACACACTCTGTCCCAGGTGATTTCCTGTCGGAGGAGCAGGGCGGAAGTCAGCAGAATGCCTCGGCACGGGTAACTATGACGACAGCCTTCCCCGATCCGTTGGCACGGAGGTGGGATTTTATTGAATATGACACAAGTTAGGGGAGGGTGGGGAGAAGGAAAGTAGATACTCTACCCCCAGGTCTAAGCCATTTCTCAAACCTCTAATGTCGACTTGTTGAACAGACAGCATGTTTAAAACCATAATTAGTCTGTTCATCTTGAACAGTCATCGTGTTTAAAACCTTAACTAGTCTGTTCATATTGAACAGTCACCGTGTCTAAAACCTTAACTAGTCTGTTCATATTGAACAGTCACCGTGTGTTTAAAACCATAATTAGTCTGTTCATCTTGAACAGTCACCGTGTTTAAAACCTTAACTAGTCTGTTCATATTGAATAGTCACAGTGTCTAAAACCTTAACTAGTCTGTTCATATTGAATAGTCACAGTGTTTAAAACCTTAACTAGTCTGTTCATCTTGAACAGTCACGGTGTCTAAAACCTTAACTAGTCTGTTCATATTGAATAGTCACCGTGTTTAAAACCTTTAATAGTCTGTTCATCTTGAACAGTCACCGTGTTTAAAACCTTAACTAGTCTGTTCATATTGAATAGTCACAGTGTTTAAAACCTTTAATAGTCTGTTCATCTTGAACAGTCACCGTGTTTAAAACCTTAACTAGTCTGTTCATATTGAATAGTCACAGTGTTTAAAACCTTAACTAGTCTGTTCATATTGAACAGTCACCGTGTTTAAAACCTTAACTATTCTGTTCATACTGAAGTCACAATGATTAAAACCTTAACTAGTCTGTTCATATTGAACACAGTTACCATGCCGACTCCATTTCAACACAGTTACCATGCCGACTGATATTGAACACTGAGGGCCTTAACTAGATGTTCTCTGCACCATCATACAGTACCGAACAAACCTTAGCTAGACGTTCTGTCTATGCAAACAATGATTTTATTTATTTAAAACAAGCACTAAATTAAACACCTCAAAAAGGAACAGAGACTGGAACATTTACATGAAATGCTCCTGACCCTTATATTTCAAGTCAGTACAATTGAAATGTTTCCATTAGAACTAAAACATTTCCGCGTGTTGTGTTTTGCAGTAGCTTAAGAGCAACGCTGACCCATTAGCATTTTGGATAATAGCAGTGCATAAATAATTGGTGAGAAAACACTTCATAGAGTGATAATTACTGGGGCTGGAAGAGTGAAGGCTGGAGTCCCTGTGACGGTGAGTTTACGTGTGTGAGCTTGCGTGAACACCGAGACATGAGAGTAGAGTTCCCATCTCTGTATGTGGCTCCAGTTGGCATGTTCCCCTAGTTTCAGGCTAATTAGCCTGTCTGAACAACGCTAATGAATTCTAATTGATATATGGGCTGTTCACGCTGCTTCACAGGATGAGGAATCAATTTACTGTACCACATATGGGGCCGAGCGCGCACGCATAGACACACACACACACACAGACATGTCAATGGGCCCGCACACACGCCAGCCGGCCTGTACACACGCGGACACACGCACACGCGCACACACACACAAACACAAAGGAATGTACATACGCTAGCCAACACGCATGCATGAACATACATACCGTCATATGGGCCTTTTTTGACTGAATTCATATGGGCTTTCTCATTGAGCCGTGGCAGGGTTGGCGCTGGGTACTTCCTGCTTCAGACTGGGTAATGCTGGGAGGGGGTACTGTCTGATGGAAAGGGGGTGCGAAGGCCAGTGAAAAGACTATATGTATGCTGAATAGGAACAGAGCAGGACTGGGGCTAGGGTTAGGGTTAGGGCAGTGCTGGGCGGGGACTGAGGGACTATGTGGTCTGACTGAAGCAGTATGAATGGAGCAGGCTGAGGCCTCCGGGTCCCGGGATGGATGAGAACTCCAAATGCACCCCACCGGGCTTTGTGTTTTCCTCCTTTCCTACAGGGAAACTTGGGAAACTGGGCTGGTGTGAGTGTGTAAGAGAAACAGAGAAAGGGACCGGACGAGGGAGAGTGCATGCCTGCTGAGGGAGGGAGGGAGGGAGGGAGGGAGAAAAAGGAAGATTCTGAGAGACAGAGTAATAGAGAGAGCGAGAGAAAGGGAGGGAGGGAGAAAAAGGAAGATTCAGAGAGTTATAGAGAGATCATGCACTCATATTCTCCAGTGAAACCCCCCCTCCCTCGCATCCCCTCTTCACTCCTCTCCTCACATCCCCTTCCTCTCTAATCCTCTCTTCCCCTCTGCTCTGTTCCTCTGCTCTTCCATTGCTCTGTTGTTCTAGTCTGTTCTTTCTGTCTCTGCTTGTGTAGTGTTGTTGTAGGCCGAAGTCAGCCCGAACAGGCCCACAACGGAGCCAGAAGAAACAGAATCAACTCTTCTGGTTGTTTTGATTCTATTCTCTTTATTGTGTTGGATTCTGATGGACACACTGGGTTTCTCCCCTCCTAATTTCTCATGGACAGAGTAAATTATGAGGATCCATCCAGTGTCACATAGAAGGATGAGTTTAAGGGCAGCAGTTGTTACTGGTTTGCGTTTTTATAGTCCCTGATTATTTGGATTCAGGATTGGGTAAAGGCGTTATGTAAACTTTGAAGACCGTGTTCAGATTATGAACGGTGTCCGCCAAAATCCACGGCCACAAAGTAAGAATTGGCAATATCGTAGAAAATAAAGACAAGCTTATTGGCCATGATAAACAGGGGTGGAATTAGCGGAAGGGAGAGGTTTGGCCGAGGGTTTATTTTGCGAGGGAGTATGCTTAGTTTCCTTCCCTTACACAGCGGGAATCACAAATGTTAATGGCATTCCCCCCCAGAAGTGAAACAGGAAATGCCAAACTTTTTGCGTGACAATTTTACTTCTGGTTAACAGAGATTACTCTTCTTCCTCTCCTGAGTCTTTTAGTCAGGACTGTGAGACAGACAGACTCCTAGCCTGTGAGTATAGCTCCCTGTTGGGTGTGTAGCAGGGCTTGCTGCTTGCCAAGAGGAGGGCTTTTAAACGGGCCTAAACACTAATTGCTGCCCCATTTCTTTTATGCTGCTTCTCTTCCATCTGCGCCGCACTTCCAGCCTCACAACTCAGCCAGAGACTCATTACCACACTGTTAACAAAGACTGGAGACCGACAGACTGAGAGACAGACAGACTGAGACAGACAGACTGAGAGACAGACAGACTGAGAAAGAGAGGACTTAGATCAAGTACAGCTGAATATCTGTCCACCCTACTCTCTATTGTGCTTCTGAATCATTTTAAAAGTCCTATGTTTAGTGTCCAGTGAAAATCATAGACATGGACTGATATCAGGCTGTTGATTGGTGAACCAACATGTATTGTAATGACTTTAAAGGTTGTTTCCCATGCCTGCGGTTCTTCTTCAATCTGTAATGGATCACAGACTGTGTTTCTGTGTGTACAAGCGGGCGCATATGTGTGAAAGAATGAATGAATGAAAGAGAAACCGAGAAAGACAGACACAGTGAGAGAGAGAGAGAGAGAGAGAGAGAGGTGGCAGAGACTGAGAAAGAAAGCAACAGGGGTAGGTAGAGAGGAATGGTCAGCTACAAAGCAAAGTGTTGCTATGGTAACTTGTTTATGCCTCACTGGTGCATCTTGTAGATCCAATTAGCGCCTGATGGAGTCCCTGTCTGGGGCTGGCACGACACACACACACACACACACACACACACACACACACACACACACACACACACCCTCTTATCGCCCTCTGAATGAATGCTCCCCCCAAAGCACAGAGGCAGACAACAGGGTGAGTAGCGACCCATTGCCAAAACCCTATCAGATGTGTGTGTGTGTGTGTGTGGGTGTGTGTGTATTTGTGTAGCAGCCTAAGACCATGAGACCTCTATCATCTCATTTCATTAACACAGAGGCCATTCTCATCATCTTAACATCTCATTTTGGATTTATTCTGGCTAGCCCTCCTTTATTTCCCCTAACTCTAATACGTGAAGACATTTGGTAATGCCTCTATCCAAATAGAATACGAATGAATCCTGGAAATCTCTCTCATCTATATCTCTTTCTCTCTCTCTCTCTCGCTGTCCCCCCTTTTGTCTTCCTGACAGGGAGTAGTTTAGTGGCGAAATGAGCTGAGTGATGATAGAATGTAGATAAGATGGCAGGGATTACACCCTCTGAGTGAGGCGAGCGGGAGAGAGCAACCAAACGAACGAGACAGAGAGAGCGAGAACAGGAGGGGGAGAGTCGAGAGACAAAACAAGGGAGACAGAGGGCGTGAGATGAGTGTCCCTGCTAAAGTCCCCGCTAAACCATGAGGGATCAGTAAAAACATCTCGCTCCCTTGGTATCTGCTGCCGTGGTCAGATCTCATCCGCTGATAACTGGAGTGCTGCATGGGCTCACTGCTCATGTCCATGAACACGCACGCACGCACGCACGCACACACACACACACACACACACACACACACACACACACATTGGGTCTGGGTTAATGGCCTGGCTAACTGGGACAGTGTCACTGAACCCTGTTGACATTTTAAACCCACCTAGTGTCCAGAACAATGGTTCAGCCTGTCCGCCCAGAGCAGACCGCACTCTCAGCTCTTTACTCTTTATCACGGGGTTAGGGTCAGGCTGTTGAAGTGACACGTTGTGCTTTTAACATTTGACATTCACATCTCTGCCCAGCTCTCGCTGTATGCTGTAAAAGGCCATTTCACCTCCAACCGATGACATCATGGCGAGGAAACAGTCGATCATCTAAGGCCGCGTCCCCCTGCACCCCCCCACCCGCGAGTTGTTCTTTAGGCCGGTCACATCGGCTCACAATAAGAGCTGATATGAATAAAGCTAATGTGGTTGGTCAAAAGACCAATTAGTGGAATAACGGAATCAGAATCGGGCTGCTGGTTTTAATGCAGCCAAAGTGGTTTGTGGAGCCAACCCACCCCCAAACTCAGTAATCAACGATCCTACTAGACCAGAGGGTGAAAGGAGGGGTTTGGAAAAATGGGCCTCACAAGCCAAAACTGGTGTGCTAGGGAATATTTTGGCCCCAATGCCTTTTTTCTTTCTTCCTTCAGAGAACCGCGCTTATGTGAGTTAACTTTGGTAGCAGCTTGATGGGGTTGTAATAAAGAGAGCAACAGATGTAGCTCTAACTTTTAAATGGTTGAAGCTACAAAATATTATGACCCCTTTCCAGAAGGATAAGAATCCCAGGATTACACTGATGCCACTTACAACACGTGTGGACAAGACCGGGCACTAAATCAGACTGGGGGAAAAACCATTAACAGAGTGGACAGAGTGGATCATTATCTTTTCTACACAGAAGGTCATACACAGCCTGATGATGTTCCTTCACCATAAAAAAATAACTGCCTAACTCATTAAAGTAATTGAGTAGTGACTACTCACACATCTACTAAGGTCACTTGAACTCAGATCATAAATGCGTTACTTTTCTTATCTCTTAATGTTTTTGAGTGCTAATAACAAATGTTTGGTTTCATAAACAATTTTTTTGTTTACTGCTCTAACGTGTATCTAATATTTATTAAATATGTTATTTTCACTTGTTTTTATGTCTATACTTAAAGTAGTAAAGTTGACACTTCAGTATTTGAATAAAATACAATTGATTTATCTATGTAGTATTATTTTATAATTATGACATGTTGAATACTTGATAGTGCTACGTTTTAGATGGTTTTATGTCATTCTTTTTTTGTTGTTGATACATTTACACAATGCTTAATGCATTTTTAAGTGAAAAAAACTTTTTCTGAAATAAGATTAAACATGCTTGTAGCTGAATTACTCAAAGGATTCATTGTAACTTTTTAATTATTGAGGTAACTCAACTTTTTACCTGTACCTACAGTGTTGAAATGTTACCTATACATTTCTCCCTGTACCTTTCCGATCAATTCAAACCATGCTTCTTATAGGTGTACTGTACAACTCAGCAAGTAATAACTTCTGACAGTGTCTAACAGCCCCTGTTAAAAAAGTAAGCATGTTTTTTAAATTACTTTCATGATTGGATCCGGCTGTAAAATCACCAAGAATTCTACAACAACAAAAAACGTATATTTACTATTCCAACAAATGCAGAGGTTTGGGTAATCGATATTAAGCTCTACATTGATTGTTATTTTTCCTCTGCAATCTATTTTTATGGCTTACAGTAGTTGTGGTTCATTTGCAGTGTATTATTACTGGCCTAGGGTGGTGCAGCGTTCTACGTCGCTGCCTCTGTGTACATGTACTGCTGCAGCATGGAGTCAAAACCAGCCCACTGTTCTTCAGCAAAAAGAACACACTCTTTTTCTCTCCGCTGTCTCCATCAATAAAGCGTGTATGCCGGGAAAAAAAATCTTAAAAAGGAAAAGATTTATACAGTATATCATAGTTATGTTGAAGCCCCCTGACAATCCGCTCCATCAGAAATTGGCCCACGGCTGAATGTAATTGCCTTGCCCTGGTGTATTGTATAGGGGAGTACTCATGACTGAGGCTCAAAGGGCTCTGGTCAATAAGTAGTGCACTTCACTGTAAATCACAGGCCGTTGGGAACGCAGTCAGAGCAGATGGTGCATCTGCCACTAGGTAGGAGTGGTGGTAAAGATCACACCTTCTCCACCTTCTAACAGACCTTCTCCACTCCCTCAGGTTCTTGCCAGGTAAAGGTGTGGTCATCTACCCAAAGATTGGGGACAAGCTGGACATCGTCTGCCCCAAGGCTGAGCTGGGGCGGGACTATGAGTTCTACAAACTGTATCTGGTCCGGAGGGATCAGGCGGAAAGCTGCAGCACGGTCCTGGACCCCAACGTCCTGGTCAGCTGTAACAAGCCGGAGAAGGACATCAAGTTCACCATCAAGTTCCAGGAGTTTAGTCCCAACTACATGGGCCTGGAGTTCAAGAGGAATCAGAACTACTACATCACATGTGAGTACCGGTTTGAAACTTTTCCGTCTTGTGGTCTTTCATCTCGTGAACTTTTATTCATTTCATTGATGATGTCCTAACATCCTGAACATTTGATTCACTCTTGTTGACTCAAAGTTAATTAGGAAGATGAAGAGAAAATGAATTCTAAAAGGGTTCGCACCCCATCAAATACTTGCAGTTTTATAACGCTTGACAAAGCTTGATTAAGCTTGGCCGGTGTGTGGGAGCGTGCGTGTAGGATATTTTGTCGTGTACCCTAACCTCGCAGTATTTATTTGTCCCCGCTGAGGGTGGTGTAAGTAAAGTGAATCAGAGAGGAGTACATCTGTTATACATAGACACTTCAGTTTATCTGTGCAGCCCGAGAGGAAAAAAGGGACAGAGAGAGGTTAGAGGAGGGGATGGGAAGGGGAGAGAGAAGACAGGATGTGCAGAGAGAGGGAAGAAAGAGAGGAGAGGGAGATGAAAGAGAGAAAAGAAAAGCGAGAGACGAGGTCCTGTCGGGAGCAACATGGAGAGTGGGTGAACGTCCAGCCGTTGAGCCAAGAGCAGGAACAAGCCACCACTTTTTTCTTTCCCGCCTCTCCCTCCACCCCCTCCCTCCCCCTCTCCATTTCAATTTAAAGGGGCTTTATTCTCTTTCTTCTTCTCTCTATACCTCTCAGTGCACATGTGGATTGGTCATTCAGCCCAAAGCCTCCCCTCCCCCTCCTCACCCCAGCAAATGGTGTGTGTCACACAGGACAGAACTCCCCCATATCAACAGACAGGCCGCCCTCACGGGGCGCCCCGTATGGGGTACGGTCTTTCTGAGGCAGCCTCTCATGGACTCCTGGGGGTTACGGGTCCAGGTTAAAGGTCAAAGGTCAGGGCGTATCAGCAGGGGTCGACGGTGAAGATAACTTCTGAACCAACCTCCACCGCAGGGTCCATTTGGTTGGTTAGTGCCACAGCTTGACTTCCCCAGCTTCCAGGGCAGGACTGTCGTAAACCCATCGACCTGAATCATCCCAACTATTCCAGACACCACAGGCATTCAGCTATGTTTGTGGACCATCATGGAGTGTAGGAGAGATGTTTCAAACACACAGCGACATTTGGATCTTATCTTCCTTATTTTTCACTTCAGCAAAGTGAATGTTTTCCATGCCAATAAAGGACAGTATATTGAAACATTTGAAAAAGGCCGTCAGAGAGAGAGACAGAGAGAGACAGAGACAGGCAGAGACAGTCAGAGACGGACAGAGAGAGACAGAGAGAGACGGCGTCAGGAGGTGAACAGGAGTCTGCTCTCGTCCCTTGTCAACTCTCCATTGATTTCCTGAGAGGTCCGAGGCGAGAAACGGGCTGACACATGCCACTCTGCCTCCACAGCCAGACAGTCTCTGCCCGCATCTCTCCACCACTCTGTCTACATCATGTCTGTTGTAACAGCCTGCCTTCTACTGAGAGTGAAAGACTGAAGGGGAAAGAGAGAAAGACATGAGTGAAAGAGAACGAGAGGAAGAGACCAAAAAGAATGTCAAAACAATCAAACCTTGATAAACTCCCGTATTTGTTAGGTGATATTCCACAATGTACAAGCATGATTTGTGACCCGTTGCCATGAGAAAACGGTAGCCAGCGGAGCGCAAACAGCACTGGAAACATAGCCAACATGTATCTCTTTATTTATTTTCTCTGTCTTCATGCTTTAACTAGTTGCATATTGTTACACTGTATGTAATTAAAACATAACAATATGACTTGGGACCATGAAAGGTTCTGTTATAATTTTCTTTATCACTTTTGTTAGAATATTTTACCAAACAAATGTTTCCCATGCTTATAAATTATATTGCATTTAATTCAATTTAATTGATAAAAAGACAGAGAGCATCAAGCACATTTCAATGCTCTGTTCTTAGAACATAAAATATTCCCCTAACCCGAACCTCTAATGCTTAAACCTAAAAGCAGCTCCAATTTTAACACTAACCCCAATTGTATGTCTTATCCTAAACTAAACCCTGAAGCCGGAAATAGACATTTTCCTTTTGGGGACTAAATAACTGTGTGAGGGCCGAAAGTCAGGTTTTACTATCTTCTTTTGTGTGACTACTGGTCCCCACATCACACACACAGAATCATAGAGGTAGTCGTATCCCAGAGTTTGGTAAACAAGTCTGTGTTAGTGTTTACTGGCGGTGTACGGGCTGTCCTCCTACTGACTGTAGAGGGATGTGGGCTGCCTGCCTCTGTCTCTTATCATATTTCATTCTGAAAGGATGAGCAGCCTTGTATGTAAGCAGCGGAGGGTTATTGAGGTTGGTTATTGCACTGGTTTTATTATTACTCTGAGGCCTGTTTGGATAGAGAGCGAGGAGAGAGACAGAGGGAGGGAGAGGGCCACAGAGAGACGGATGGGGAGAGAAAAGAGGGAGAGACAGAGAGAGAAAAGAGGGAGAGAGGGAAGGCTGCTTTTAATTGTCACATTATGGCGAGTGAATAGTAGCCATTGGTTACGGTAGAACCCTCTCTCAGATTAATCTCATATTCATGTATTCGTCTAAATTAATCTGCACTCTGCATCTGCAAACATACACACAGGACTGTGTGACACACACGCGCACACACACACACAGAGACACACACACACACACACATGCGCACACACAGAGACACACGGAGACTCACAGCCCCTCATCCTGTTTCAGCCACGCATGACTCTTATCTTATTACAGTTGTATTTTATCTTACTCCTTTCCACACACATCCTCACACTTCTCTTCACACATCCCTCACTCTTTACAGCCCTCCCTCCCTCCCTCGCTCCATCCTCTCACTCACACGCTATGAGTGCCGCGGTGGAATGAATCTGTGTTCTCCCCCCGTCAGTATATTTGCGTGTGCACTGTATTTAGCAGCGATCCCTTTATATAAGTCAACTTTGTTAGAGTAACTGAGAGCTTAGATGTCCTCCTCCCAGCCAAACGCTGTGATCTCTGTCCAATAACCCTCTTTGCGCTGTCCGGCCATCGCACACACATGTTGAAACGCGCACACGGGTCTGCACACATGTATGAACGGAGAGAAGAAAAGCGAGCGAGCACAAGTGTGCGACAGAAAGTGAGCTAGAGAGACACAGGACAAGAAAGATGAAAAGATTAGAAGTAGGGCTGGAGGGATGGAAAGAGAGGGAAAGAGTCAACCGCAGCCTGGTAGTTAAGTTGACTTGATGAAACTGGGACCGCTGGTGTGAACATTTCTGTGGTGTTTAGCAGACAGTTTGTTGATTAAATCTCAGATGAACGAAGTAAAGGAAAACAAACATGAATCATTGTGCTGTGAGGGAGATGACTGTGGCTGCCCGGCACATAAATAAACCCGATAAATAAATATATAACTTCAGAAAGACTGCTATGATGACCGAAGCCAAAAGCCCTTTCTCTGCGTTCGGCTCAACAGCTAAATGGGCCACGGCTCTTTTCAACACAACCACCAACCCACGCGCGCGCATCGCTCTTGCACACGCTCGCACACGCGAACACGTGCGCTTTCTGTGCCCTTTTGCTCCTTGCCTGGCTCAGCTCATGTAATGAAAGCGGAAGTGTTGTATATTGGTTAATGTACTTCTTCTGAAGCCACTGGCTGAGTGACAGATATGTTTAGTCAGCACAGCCATCAGAAGGCTCGGCGTATCGGCGTACGCCTCCCAAATGGCTATTCCCTTTGGGCCCTGGTCAAAAGATCTGCACTACACTGGGAGGAAGTGAGGCTGTTGGGACAACACCAAGGTGTTTTCTGTCACCAGCTGCTCCGAGTAAATGTATTTCCAGTGAACTCAGCAGTACGTTGTCAGGCAGAATGCTGCTGGGATATTGTATAATGGATGGTGTACTTTAGGACAGGGTATGTTTCCTCATAATAAATACGGTCTGAGATTGAACCTAATATAACCTAGCAGGCGCGTCATAAAAGAAACACCTGAGTGGGATGCTCCACGTTCTGCTCCTGACGAAGCAGAACAAATGGCTGCGACCAATCCGGGAGGCGGGAGGGAGGAGTCATGGATGAAACTGCAGGGCGTTTGAATCGCTTCGGCTGGTACTTTTTTCCGAAAGTGGTGCACACGAACTGAAACGGGTCGCTGTGTACCTGAAACGGGCTGTGACTTCACCCGTACCATACGATCTGTATAATCACCATGGGCCTGAGACCATATGATGCCATGTTCCAAACATATGTGTTATTATACACTGTGTACAGCCGAGGCCAAAACTATTGGCACGCTTCATTAGATTGGCTCATTCGGTTTCTTTCGTGAGTCTTCTGCTTTTCAATTTCTTCAGTTTGCCTGTTTAAGAATCTGATAAATCTTCTATTTTACCACAAGAAATCCAAAAACAGCCCTGACAATATTATTGGCACCTTCTAGAAGTAGTTACATATAATAAGATTTCAAGCAGGTGAATATTCTTTACTTTGGTATTAAACTCACTGTGTGAGCTGTAGGTGCCTGACATGTGAAAATCACTTCATTCAAAAATTCAATTCAACCCGTTTGAATGGAAAAGGACTCATTGTCATGTTTTGCGTCAATGTACCACAATAAGCATGGAGAAAAAAGGGAGAATTGTCTGTGGAAGTCTGACAAGTTTGTAGCCAAAAATGAATAAGGCCATTTCCCGAGACATTCAGACACAAGATAGGGCAGTTTTACTATCCGTTGCCAACTCAATGAAAGGGGGTTGTAGGTAGGAGACCCAAGAGGACCCCACTGCTGAAAGAGAGACATGACAAAGCCCGACTGTAATTTGCCAAAACACACCTGAACATGCCATAATCCTTCTTGGAGAATGTCCTGTGGACAGGTGAGACCAAATTAGAGCTTTTTGTTAAAGCACATAATCTCTATGTTTACAGAAAACAAAATAAAGCGTTCAAAGAAAATAACACCTTCCCCCATTCAAACATGGGGGAGGTTCAGTTATGTTTGTTGTTGCTTTGCTGCCTCTGGAACTGGGTGCCTTGAACGTGTTTGTGGCATTATGAAATTAAAGTGTTCCATGGAGATTTGGAGCCCAATGTCGAATCCATAGTCAGAAAGCTGCATACTCGAGAGGTCATGAGTCTTCCAGCAGGAAAATGAACCCAAACACCCTTGAAAAAGTACCCTGGAATGGTTCAATACAAAACGCTTGACTGCTCTTTTCTGTTAGTTTGTCCTTAGACAGTAATACCGAATAGGCTAGGCTGTCAATGAGTTTGTCAGTGTCCTTTTTGTTTATTTATTGATATAAATACATTAGGTTTTGAATCAGACACAAATGTTCTTAAATATTAACAGTGAAATATAGAATTGTAAAGACCAAATACTTGATGTTTTTATAAGTGCAAGGGTCTGAATATTTTGGGCCACAACTGTTTGTGCAGTTTTGTTCAGTCATGGAAATAAAAACTGCTGAAATTGGCTCCGTATTTCAAAAGAACTTTGAGAACCAGCTATGAAGGAAAAATACTGGGTTTTAGGTGCAAGTGACCTTCCCTGAAAACCGGAAACATCCTGATCTTGCTCTCCCAGCAGAGTTGATTCTCACTATACAGGTCCTTCCAGATCATCTCGCTTTCGCTTTCTGTTTTCAGTTCTGTTCTGTTTTACTAATATAACTGAATGATAAAATAGGACATATTTGTACATGATTCTCTGTGAGGGCTTTTGCTTCCCTCTGTAGATGTACTATAGAGGGTTAGTTCCTAGTCTTGTACTGAGGACGGGTGCAGCTGATTAGGATGTCTCATTGTCTCTCCAGCTCATTATCCCTGTTCTCAAATTGGATCCGAGTGATATTTAACATTAAGCACTCTGATTCTAGAACTCTATCTCTGTTCTCAGATCAGATTTGGGTTTTGCTTCTTGAAATGACACACTCAGATCTTAGGTCTGTCTTTATCTCTGTTCTCAGATCAGATATGAGTGTTGCTACTTAACATGACACACTGTGATCCAAGATCTGTGCCTGTTCATATGGAACTGACACCAAGGAGCATGTAATCCGGGTGTGTGTGTGTGTGTGTGTGTGTGTATGTATGTGTGTTTTTGTGTATGTGTGTGGTGTGTGTGCTTCCGTGTGTGTCAGGATGTAATCAGTATGGTTTTCTCTGAGGTCGGGTGATGTGAGGCTGGGGTTTTGGCGAGTGACAGAAAGAATTGTTTTGTCTTCTTCCCTCTCCTATTACAGCTGGCCTTAAACTGGCTCCTCTGTGGTGGTTTGGACCAATTCTCTGTTGATTTGTGTGTGTGCGTTTGTTTGTGTACCAAAGTCCTCACAAGTATAGTAATCTGTGGAACACGAATTGAGGACAGTTGACTAGGCCCGACAAACAAAAACATCTGTTTCAGGCTTTGAGGGGGTTAAGGTAGGGGTAAGACTTAGAGTAACTGTTAGTGGTTAGGATGAGAAGTTACATTTAGGGTTTTTTAGCATTATGGTTAGGTTTATCTTGTGTAATCTATAAGACTCCCTGGGCTGGAGTAATAGTTAAGGAGAATGATATTTATAAATTAAAATGTTTAATTCTCTTCTGAATTATATGACTTGATCCAACAAGCCTATATATTTTTGTTTCATTTTGATTTTACTTAAATTATGACAGATTGATTGATTTTACTTAAAATTATAAATTATAAAACAATTAATCAAGAAATATATATATATATATATTTATCAGAAAAAAATTACTGGCACCCCATGATATTTTTTTCATGTTAATCAGACAAACTCTTAACTTGTCATCCATGACCTGTTGAAGTATCATCACGGTTTGAGAATTGTAGAAAGTTGGTTGAATCTTGGGGTCACCAAAACTCCAAAGCTACAATTACAAGTCACTTTCATGCCAATAAGCTATTTTGACGTCTTGCTTGCATAAGAAAGCACTCATCATGACAAAACATTGTGGTGTACATTTATGTCTTGATACGCCTTAGAATTTCACGAACTGAAACCATAGTGACACGTTTTGTAAAAATTATTCATCCTCAGTGTTTTATTTCTCTTGTATTTTGAGTGTATTATCAAGTTGATGAACAAAAATGGCAATTTTTCATAGCCTTTTATGCTCATCTTCTCTAATAATTCTGGAGGGCACTGTATACTAATGTTTGTGTATGTGTGTGTGTTTGTGTTTGTTTATGTGTGTGTGTGTGTATGTGTGTGACTGGTATCCCCTGGTAGCTGTAGTCAGCTCAGTTCATATTAGCAGGCTAGAGATGTTACCCTTGGGCTGCAACATGAGTGCTACCTCCAAACACACACCGACGGAGAGATGCCACACAGGCACACATTACGGTTAAGTGAGTCTGTATGAATATACATCTACACACACTCTCGCAGGCTCTGCATCTTGCTCCCGCTTTTTCAATTCAATTTCCATTTAAAAGGCTTTACTGGCATGGGAAACATTTGTTTATATTGCAAAAATCAGGAGAAAATAAGAAAGATCAAATAAAATAAGAACTAACAAATCAATAAACTAAAGTTCAATTATGAATTAAACATTTCACCCAGAAAAGGGATTTTCAATGTATAATTAGCTATCTTTAGTGTTGTAACAATATGCAAGTAGTTAGAGTATAAATGACAACAGAAAATAAATAGATAAATAGAGGTTAAGTTTACAATATCTTTTTTCAATTGCAGAAACATGCTCACTGTGTCTGTAAATAGTCAGTCTTCCTAATTTTGGGTCAGTCAAGTTGGTGAGGTATTGGTCAGTCTGCCACTGAGTACTGTCAGTTTATGGTAAGTTTGCATACCAATTCCATATTAAACTGATACTTTTCAATGTGTCAAATAACTGTCTTTTGATTTGGTCTGTGTTTATTTCTTCGTGGTCAGTTTATTCTCTATGACACCCATCACACACAAACACAAACACACACACACACACACACACACACACACACATAGTCTCTATCTCTACATCTCCATTTTTCTGTCTCGCCTCTCCTCCACTCCCCTTCCCCTCTCCCTTTCTGAAACTTCCCATTACAAATTAATAATGAGACTATATCATAAATAACCCAAATGCAATTTTAATATTAGGAAGATAATATTGATTATAATTCCAACACAGCTCCACAGAGGCTCATTACCAACACCGTGAATCGCTTTAGAGACATAGGATACCAGCTCAGAAATTGTTTGTTTCTTAGTCAACAGGAAGATGGTCTTCCTATTGAGTTATATTTTATTGTTAGCTACCTTCAGCTGTTGTCAGAAAGGCGGTCTGGAGGCACTCTGTGTGTTTGTGTGACTGTGTTTGCGTCAATGTTTGGATCAAAAATCTCCACAAGAAAATTCTACCTTCTGGATACATTTGACCATTCCCCATGATAAAACAGGTTGTCTGTAACGTAGGGGTTTGTTTTAGCATAAATGTTAGCTCTGAGATTAGGGTTAGAATTCGTTTTAGAGATAGTGGTTAGGGTTAGGTTTAGGTTAAGTTGGGGTTACGTTTTGGTTAGGTTTAGATTAGGTTTAGAGTTAGAGTTAGGGAAAATAATCAAAGGAATGTGTATAATGTGTGTGGGTTTGTGTGTTCGTCTTCAGCTGTTGTCAGATAGGCGGTCTGCAGACCCTGCTGAAAAGGTCAATGGAGACGGGTCGTGGAATCTACTGAGGAAGACAAACACACACACACACAGACACACACACACACACACACACACACCTACCGGAGAAAACAAACAAATGAAAAACCCACAACCTAAGGCACACATGCCCACAGACTGTTGTTAGTGCATCTTTCACCACTGTCAGGCCATTTGTTAACCTTTAACTCCAGACAGGTGAGGAGCTTGTTTTTCTATGGCAAATTTATTTGAATACCGACTCAGCAGCACCTGGATTGTACATTTGGACTCTTGGACGTCTTAACGGTCTCGTGCACATTACAGCTGACATTATCACAAGTTTATCAATGATTGTTTCCGCCCCCGAAACAATTCCTGTCTTGTAAAATATATAAATAATAGTTTCCACATATAAAACAAGAAAGACATCTTATTTTCAGTGTTCTGGTTAATGTTGCCATTATTATCATTTTCTTGTAATCTCTGCATGGTTTAGGAGCACCATGAATGAGCATTTCAGTACACCTGAAACAACATCTTTTATGTTGTGTATGAGGCCAGTAAAAGTTGATTTGATGTGTCTTGTTGTTGTCCTGATGTCAGTGACCAGCAGTGGCTAGACTAGTCTGGTACTGTTTGATAGAAACGGAGAAGGTCAGAGGAGAATGTGATGAAGGATCAACCTTTATGAAAAGAGGGACTGGGAGAGAAAGTGTGTGCGTGTGTTTGTGTTTGAGTGGTCCATCTATGTGTGTGTGTGTGTGTGTGTGTGTTTCTGTGTGCTATGTGTCTGTGTGGGCTTGGGTCTACATGTGTCTAGGGTGGTCTGTGTGTGTGTCAGTGATGAGATGAGAATACCATGCAAGTCTATTTTAGTTTGAGCCAGATGACTACCCCCCTCAAGGTATACATATTATTCTGCATCCTTTAGCTCACACACTGGGTTTGTGTTCTCCTCTGTGCGTGTCTGTTTTCCTCTGTGAGTGTGTGTGTGAGTGTGTGTGTGTGTGTGTGTGTGTATGTGTGTGTATGTATGTATTCCTTTGTCTGTTTTTGTGGGTGAATGTGTGTGTGTATTCCTCTGTGTGTGTGTGTGTGTGTGTGTGCATGTGTCTGATTGTGTAAATGTGCGTTTGTGTGTCCTTCAGCATGTGTGTCTCATCTGCCCTTTGTTGAGAATCTGTGGCTGAAGACAGATAAAATATGTTAGCAGCAGAATGCTGAGTTTGACTTCAGAGACAGGAGGTTGAAAGCAAAGTAATGCAGGATAAAATGGCACTGATGTGATTCACTGGAAAGGTGACACACTGAAAAGCACCACTAAATGATGCAGAGGCACTGACTGTCTGGGAGCAGGAGGGCTAGCAAGCTCATTTTGGGTAGGTGTGGCTGACGGCAAGACTGCAGAGGTTAAAAGCTCTCCTCCCTGATGTTGCCTTGTGCGGCGGCCTAGTGGGACATCTCTCACACACACACACTCTCACACACACACACTCACACACACACACACACACACACACACACACACACACATACATACATATATGCAAACATTCCTTGTCAAACTCTGGCTCCTACTTTACAGGGATAACACTTTCCCATCCAAGGAAACACCTCATCAAACTGTTCCTGCCAAGCCTCCCCTCTCTCCATCTCCCCTCTTCTCCCCTCCCCCCGTGAACTCACCCCTTCCTGTTCCCTCCTCTCCCACCCAAACCCACCCCTTCCTATCCCGCCTCTCTCTTCATCTCAACATTCCATGCCCCATGATGCTCTCTGCTGGTAGCCTGTAATTTTCTGTGCTTGAGCTCTAAGTCCTCCTTAATCTGGTGGTAGGAGTGTGTGTGTGTGTGTGTGCGTGTGTGTGTAATTCGTCAACAGTTGCTGGAGCACCCCTCTGACTGCTTGTTCGTGCTGAGCGCTGAGCAACAGTTCCAGTGAGAACACACCACAGATCTGTGTAGAAAATCACACTCATTCGCTCTTTCTCATTCTCTCTCACTCCTTCCCTTCTTTTTATCCTCTCCTCCTGCTAAAGAGCCTGGTTGGTGTTTGATTATATGATGTAAAAAGTGTTGAAGGCTGGCTACGTTATGTTCTATCTGCAGTTCTACACATTATCGTCTGGAATGCAGATCAAACACGCATGCGTACAATCACACAAACATTGGAAGTACTTAGCTCAATTTCATCTCCTCATGTACTAAAGTAATCAGGATTATTTAGGCCAGAGGATTAGATGGGGGTCAAAGTGCAGACAGACATTTTCTGACAATTAATCCTAGTCTGCCAGCAACCAGTGTGTGTGTGTGTGTGTGTGTGTGTGTGTCTGTGTGTGTGTGTGTGTGGAGGGGGGGGGTTGGAGTGTGTTGGGGGCTTCATCACTAGCACAAAATCTAACCAAATATTACCCTGTCTGTGTTCATTGAAGGATGAAATATTGTGTGCTAATGGAATGTGGTTGTCTGTTTCTCAGTCTCTTCCACAAAGTGCAGCTGGGTCTTGCTGACATTAAAAGAGAACAACAGCACATTTAGAAGGTCTATGTGCTTAAACTTCCCTGACATAGGGCTTATTTATGCAAACAACAGTGGTTGTGATGACATGTCAAATTAAATAACATTTACATAATATCTAAATATAAGTTTCTTTATATTTGCATCTGGAATGTATTGTAAAAATAAAGCTTGACGACAGTTGGAAAACCTGTCCGTGTAGCGCTTAGTCCTGTCAAAATATGTTCTGTTGCTTTGGGCAACAGGGTTATTGTGTAAAATATAATTGGCCAGCATGCTTGTTTAGTTTGTAATCAACGTAGTTATTTTTAGGAAATTAAGTTTGATTTTAAAAAAATTAACGTGATTGTAAACACATAGATCACTAAATGAATCTTAACCAAACTGAACCTTCTAGTCATTGTTTTCAGGCTGTTTCCCTGTAGTGTGTCTCTGTTTTCCTCCCTCCATTATTCCATCATTTTTTTAAAGATCCCCAGCCCATGCTGATTAGACACATCCCCACGCCTGATGCGGCCTCCACCGTACTTCAGTGTAGGGAAGGTGTTCACCGATGCGTTGTCTATGTTAGGTCCCTGCCTTCACTTAGACTTTTGGCCCATTTATTTCAGGTTTTTCCTTTGCTTCATTTTTCCAAAAGAAAACCAATATCACCTTACCATAACAGATTTTGGGTTTCAGTGCCTTAAAATAACTTATCTGACATAACAACATATTCAAGTGCCCTTTTTAATTATGTAAAGTGAGAGGATTGATCAGGGGTTTCAATACCTTTGCAAGGCACTGTACATGTCATACTTACAAGCTCTCAGAAAAGGTCATATTGTGACCACTTCCCCAAAATGTCTCACATCCCCCAGCTCTCTGTCTCACCCTTTCCCAGTTGGTCACCTCCAAACCTATAGCTTCACATCCCTCTCCATCCATCTCTCGCCCCTTCACTTCCTCTGCCCTCACTCTTTCAAACTTTTTCTCCGTCTTGCCCTGTCATTAAACTGCGCCGTTGTCCGCTGCTTATCATATGGGCTCAGGCAGATTTGGCGGTGGATATGTTTGTGTGTGTGTGTGTGTTTGTGTGCTGGCCGAGCTAGCAAAGCGTGTTGGGTTCCTATATTTATTTACTGAACCTACATACTAAATGAGTTCAGTGTGTCTGGTGGCCCTGTTGTTCATTCCTCCGACACAGCAGCATACTTACATCCATACAGCTCTGTCATGATCCAGCCAGCTCTTATTATTCCTGACCAGTCCAAGAGGCTGCAGACAGCTGGACAACTATGGTATACTGGCCAGAAGGATGTGTTGTGTGTGTTGGCAGTTATTGAGCAGGTGTTTGTTGTCCCAGCTCTTTGGTGTTGTGTTAGTCCATGCTGTTCTCTGCTCTGTTCTTGTCCTATATGCACCTTCTGTCTTCCCATTTTTCGTCTGAATTTTAGAACTCTGTGTGTATGTGATGGGGCACTTGTACGCGTGTGTGTGTGTCTGCTTGTGTTCATTCCTCCTGTGTGTTATTCTCTGTTGACAGTCCAGGAAGCCCCAATTCCCCAACGTTCAGGCTTCCCAAGCAGAACACGAACACGCTCATAATGGGACTATCCAGATTTGGATTAAAAACAGGGTGAGGAGAGAGGAGAGCTTGGATCTGATTACAAACTCGTATAGCAGACTGTAGCTATGTCTTTCCTGCATCAGGGACAGTGGCCAAAATGGCACCTTTTTCCCAACATAGCACACTAGTTTTAATCAGAGTGCTGTGGGTACAACAGACCCCAGTCAAAACTAGTGCTAGGGTTCAATTTCTCCATTTAAGACACGTTTAGATGCAGAGGCAGACGAGAAATGTCTGTTTAGAGTGGATTCTGACATTGTAGACATAACAATTTCTGCTGGTAGTATGTTTATTTGAGAACATTGTAATTCTATTACGCTGCAGCTTGTATAGTATTTAATAATCCACCCTTTATTTATATAATTGGGTCTTTATGGTTTGTAGTATTTAACTTGTAAAATGGAATGTTGGACGGTCATGAACAGTCATATATCCTGATTTGTTTAACAAAAAAGAAATGGAACCATTTGTATTACATAATTGTTTAGCACTTATCGGTTTGAATGTTGAGATATTCTGGGAATACAGTGTTCAGAATGGATTTGGACTTTGGAATTCTGTCTGCAGAATCATAACGAGGTCTCCTAAGAAACACTCAAATAAGCCATCCTGAGAATAGTTTTGTTTTGTGAAAAAATGCTGAATCAGTATGAGCCACGCAACTCTTTGTACTCTCCTCCTTATCTAAAAGCAACCCTCTAAGATCTAACTTATCATCTCAACATCAGTTAGGAGAGCTCCTATGAAGTCACCCTGGAGGAACACTAGATTTGAATGACTGAGAGGGCGTGTGTGTGTGTGTGTGTTGTAAGCCTGAAGGAAGAGAACATTTAGATGACAGAAATGAGTTAACATAGAGGGGGATTTTGCTGTCCCTGAGCGGATATACAACTCAAAGCATGACGATCTCTCTCTCTCTCTCTCTCTCTCTCTCTCTCTCTCTGTCTCTCTCTCTCTCTCTCTCTTTCTCTCCTTCAGCCAGATTATTCAGGCTGCTTTCAGCTCTATCTTCAAAGAGCTCATTTTAGTCTAACCTTGCCCTGGGAAGTTAAACCTCAGAAAAAGAGATCAGGAGTAAACAGAGGGATGGTTGAATAGTGGTGAAGTATGGAGCTTTCAGGATTGAGGACTGTTGGCCTTAAAAACTTTTTTCACCTCAGCAAAAGCTAACAATTGTTCTATATTGTGTCTGTGAACAGTCTGAGGCACACAACTACTGATAACTTATTTTTGCCTTGGAATCTCTCTCGTTTCTATTCAATATGTTTGATGATGCATTTCTAAAACCATTCTTCTCTCTGTCTTTCTCTCTTCCAGCCACATCCAATGGCTCAGTTGAAGGCCTGGAGAACAGAGAGGGAGGAGTCTGTAGGACCAGAACCATGAAAGTGGTCATGAAGGTCGGACAAGGTAAACAAACAAACGACGTCATAGATTCACCCGACAACAACAGTACGCAAATATATGTTCCTCCAAGTCTTACTAAAATGCCCCATGTTGTGAACGTGGTCATATTTACAGTGCCGAAGACACTAAACATGCTTAGGTCTACCACAAGGCCATGGAAAATACACGAGCCTCCACTTTGTCAACATTTTAGGAGCCGAATTCATGAACTTTTGCTAACAACCATTGGTCTGAAATACGTAGCTAGTTGCTAGGATTTTTGGAGCCGACTGGCTGAGTAGATAATTATATCAGTTTAGTAGGCCCTTATCAGGCAATTAAATAGTTTATGTGGTGGGTCATAATACAAAGTCCACCCACATGTTCTGATGTTCAATCAACTACATCACCACTAGACATGTGTCAAGATAATTTGCTGAGTTATTGACCCCGAATTCTTGAAATGTTTTCACAACTTGAGTTTGAGTCCCTTGTGGGGTCTACATTCTTCCTTTGATATATGGAGTTACTTCTATTGTGGTGTTGAGAAGAAGACTGCAGTCACCTTGAAAATTGAGATCAAGTATAATTTTTCTTTCTTCAGCCTTCTTCAAACCTGCTGGATCCAACAGTAATAAACATAGCGTATGGTAAAATATTAGGGGAAGACATTTTAATATATTTGTGAAATTCTGTAAGTTAATAACTGAAATGAAATCAATAACTATACATTTTAATATTGATAATAACAGTTTTACATGAATGATTCAAATTAAAATGATATATTGTATATAAAAAAATTATATAAATATATATTTTAATATCTTTGATGTTGATGTTTAATTTGGTTGGTTCGCCAATTTCCCTATGTTGGACGAGTCGACTTGATGTATAACAAATGTGTTTGATTATTTATTATGTTTCTGTATGCAACTCTGTGCCCTAGCATCGTGGCTAATTCTACCAGGTTAGCCAAATGAAAATCTAGCAGCTAGCCAATTCAGACCAGTGGTACACCAGTATGGCCCCAAACTGTCTGCCTATCAGTTTGTATCTCAGTATGCAACCTTGAGGCTAACCATATTGGTTAACATGGTCACAATGACTCCACTAAATCATCCACTTTGACACAGCACAGACCTTAGCATCCTAGCATGCAGATATCATCATACATTATTCATATCATCTCCTAAGTGTGTGTGTGTGTGTGTGTGTGTGCGTGTGTAGAACATCTCTGTGATTACAGTAGAAGCCAAAGAGCAGTAAAAGCATAGATTCTATCCTCCCTCCTCCCTGTTCAGTCCTCCTCTATGGCAGGATGTTGCTGTGAATATTTAAAACAGCACACAGACACACACACACACACACACACACACACACACACACACACACA